>SDWI01000903.1:59436-81405 GCA_009193005.1 Lamellibrachia luymesi
GTTTGCGGAAGCCATGCTGATAGTCAGTTAGTATGTTGAGGTTTTCCAGGTGGTCCATGAAGTTGCTGTGTATGATGTGCTCCAGAGTTTTGCAGGAAATGCTCGTTAGAGAGATAGGTCTGTAGTTTGATGGTGAACCTCTATCTCCCTTCTTGTAGACTGGAATAACCCAAGCATGTTTCCAATCTACCGGCACGGTGCCTTGATCAAGGGATGATTGGTAGATGAGCGTCAGTACTGGTGCAATCTCAGCGGCATAGTCTTTCAGAAGCTTGGCAGGAATCTCATTCATCGCACATTTTATAGATTGACACGCACGCACGCACGCACGCACGCACGCACGCACGCGTGCGCGCGCACACACAGACACACACACACACACACACGAGGCGGTAATGGGAGCGACAAACCGTGGCGCCACCTCACGAAGCCTTGATAATTACGGCTACACGCGTAGCCGTAATTATCAAGGCCTCGTGAGGTGGCGCCACCGCTTGTCGCCCCCATTACCACCTCTTAGGCAAACAGCACTTCCCATTGTGACAGAACCCGGATCGGATGTTTGAATCTGGAAAAATATCCGAGGAGTCCTATAGTAACTAATCAGTTATGAGTAGCATTTCCATAAGCATATACAACACATGATACGAAACAATTCTAAACTTGACTTACATTGAAACAATTCACATAACAAAATAAAACGAAATCAATATTTAACACTTGTTCTCTTTCAGTATAATAGTACCACCGGCTTTCGCGTGTCGGCGCCACTGGCGAGGAATATAAGTTTCGTGGCGTTTTAACATACCCTGAGCGTGACCGGGCCGCGATGACGAACAGCACATTACACGAGAGACACCAGTTCCAAAGTCCGCATGTGTTACTACTAAATCGAACTGCAGAATGTTAATTAATTATTCAAATACAGCGTAATGGTGTGCTACGTCCACAGTCCAGCAATATGACCAACGCGTGGATGCAAGAAAGTCGCACAGATTTAACGGATTTTCCGAAATCAGAAATAGCCTCAGTTCAGATCTACACATTAAAAAGAGTACGATTGCGTACCACGCCTTGAGAAACATTTGCCTATTTTCTCCATTGTATAGAAGTGATGACACAACTAACAGCTGCGGATCCAGGGGGTCTTAGGGGTCTCAAGACCCCCAGGCAATGCAAGGGGGTCTTAGACTCCCCCTGTGTCCGTGGCAAATATTATGGTAAAGGACAATGTGTGTTCACGGGGACGCAAACAGTATGTATCAAAGGTGGGTGCGATGGCTCCGAGCTTTTGTATTGTACAAACACAGGTGAGACATATACATCAGCAAAGGAGAAAATAACAGCGTATTTCACTCCGCTAAAGAACACTTCGCATAACCGTCATCCGTTCCGCAAGGAGAGTCAAACGGAACTGGAAAGAGTGGCACAGTTCGTGACACGACTGCGACAGCTAGCGATTCTGTGCGAGTTTGGGGACCACATTGACGATTTTATAAGGGACCAAGTGATGATTGCCGGTCGAAATGACTCAGAACGAAGCGGTTGGCAGAGCGTGATTTGAAACTTGAGCGTTTGGTTGACGTCACAGTTGCCACGGAGGCGTAAGTACGGCAAGCGGCGCAGATGACCCAGGATGCAGAGCGAGTGAATATGGTGAGTGGGGCAGGTTGGCGAGGAAGGCAGAAACAATCCAAGGTGAACGACAGATGTGCCAGTCACGATTGGCGTACAAAATGTGATCGACGGGTCCACACAGCTGATGTCGCTGCGCACATACTGCCAAGTGTTACACGTGTGGCCAAACGGGGCACTTCAGCAAGATGTGCGGCCGTCACAAGAAACAGGCACAGTCGAGACACTGCCCAAAACACAACGTGAAATATGTTAGGGACGAATCCAGTGACAATGGCTCTGACAATGACTGTCAGAAAGAATACACGTTCTCAACATCACACGGTGAAACAGTGACGGTAGCAATTGGCAACGTCCCTGTAACCATGCTGTTATAGGGGAAGGCAGTGTTAGATGAGCCATTGTTCATTCTTTTTGATGTCGAGGGCGCAATCATATTCATAAGTCAAGAATGTTTTTACTCACATAAACTATACTTATTAATATATCATTGTATACCAAGATAATATATTTAGCATGCATAGATAATTACATCTAGCTGATTCAAATTTAGCTGGCTCAACGAACACTTGGTGTGGGGTAAATTGAGCAACAGTACAATTGGAAAAAGTTGCTTATTTTTAATATTATGCAGTACCAGTTGTTGGTTCATAATATTTCACCATGTTGTGCCGGATGGCGATGTCTGAGCTAACGGTGACATTGAAACTGTGTTCGTCATGAATGAAGCAATCCCACAAACTCCAGAATCATAAATGTTTAAAGAAATAATAACAATATCAGTATTATATGCTAGCTAACAGTATCTTTCACAATTACGGTAAGAATGAACCGTGGACATTAACGGATACTTAATGTCATGTTGGCTACATAAATGAAAACGTTTTCGTTCAACTCGTTGTTTCAATGACGCAAAACCATAATGCTATATAAGGAAGAAACTCCTAATACTATATGAGAAAACTCATTCTTACCAGGTTTGGTCGTGGTGGCTGCAAAAATATACATAAATGTCTTAGTGGCAGAAAATACAATGCAAGTGAGTGAAAACTTTGTGAGTAAACGGAATTGACTGTATTGTAGGGTTGCCACCTAATGGACAATACTGATTGCAAATTGACGACAGGAGAATAATATCCACTTTAATGTTAACAACACATTTCCATATTAAATGTGTGTTTTTTTTGCATTGATCAGTCAACGGTGACATCGAAGTAATGCCAACATTCGTTATCATTGAAACCTTGACGGAAAATCGAAAGGCAACGATACACGTAAACATGGACCAGCGCCCATTGTGTAAATTTTGCTAAACGCTGGACATACTTAGTTGTGCTGTACCATCAAGGTAACGGTTTATAATCGTGTTTATGCCATTTATGTGACATCCTATACCGATCTATAAACGAACTTAGAAGCTGAACGTAGGATATGTCACTGATTACATATACGAATGGCGCATCACATGAAATTAATATAAAAAACAAGTCATGCATACTAAGCCAATGCAGTGTCACTACAAACGGTTTTCAGTATGTTCACACAAACACTCTCTTGGACGTGCCGCCTGTCCATAAACATCAAAACAAATAAACATTCACGGCTGTGTTACTATATCGTGGAAATCACAGTCAGGTTGGAACACTCACTGGCAGTGGTTGTGCAATCCTGGCGAACGTAATGGAACCAACGTAATGGTATACACGTCGTTAAACAAGGTCTCGTCAATGTGCAGGTAGCATATAGCCGTTTTGTTGAAGTCCTGGCATTATCATGAATTTTGCGATTTATTTTATTTTAATTTAATATTTCAGATTATAGGTCAAATAAATACGTACAAGTCAAAGTCATTTGTGATTTTGGTTAGTAATAAACATCCGTACTTTAATACGTTATCCTCCAGCTAGATAAGCCAAGATAAGGAATTTATCGGACCAGTATAAAAAGGTTTGCACACACAATATGTTAGTAGCGTAACTAGTGAAGGTAATATACTATTGTTTGCCTACTACTTATCCCCATCGAGCCCATGTGTGTCACATAAGGTTCGCGATAATATACACACTTCCAGTATACTAAATTGAATGTTGCAATACATTTCACAAGATTTAACAAGATTTAACAAGATTGCCATCTCGAACAACAAGTTCCAGATGGCAAGTGGACAAGGAAGCCAATGGCTTATCGAGAGTCCAACAATTTTCTCATCTATGTGTAGCCCGCCCTTATCAGATATCTGTCAATTCTATTTTTAAACATATTCACACTACTAGCATTAACACAATCATTTGGCAGTTTGTTCCATTCATTTATCACCCTCTGTGAGAAAGAGTACTTTCTCATGTCCAACCTACACTGCTCCTTAACTAATGCTGCTTTGTGTCCTCTGGTTCTACTGCCTTCTTTAAGTTTGAAGAACATATTCCTATCAACATCCTCATAACCGTTCACTATTTTAAACACTTCTATTTGGTCTCCTCTTAGTCTCCTGGTCTCTAGTGTTGTCAAACCACATTGTAATAAGCGACTTTCGTAACTAAGGTCTCTCAATTCTGGAATCATTTTAGTTGCTCTTCGTTGTATTCTTTCTAGCTTGTCTATGTCCTTTTTACGATACGGCCTCCATGCTTGAATACAATATTCCAAATGTGGTCTAACTATTGCTTTGTACAGGGGTACAATTAGCTGTTTCTCCTTATACATGATAGTTCTCCTAATTAGCCCTAGAATTTGATTTCCTTTCGAAGCAGCAATCCCACATTGCTCTGAAACTTTCATGTCAGCACTAAATGTTACTCCTAAGTCCTTTTCTTGTGTGGTTCTACCTAGTACAGCATCCCCCATTTTATATTCTTCGTCCATGTTTCCATGTCCTATGTGTATACATTTACACTTCCCAAAATTGAATAACATTTGCCATTTTTCTGACCATTTAACTAATTTATCTAGATCATCCTGTAAACTTTGTTTATCTGTATCATTAGTAACCTTTCTGAATACTTTTGTGTCATCTGCAAATTTGAGTACTTTGCTAGATATGTCATCTTCCAAATCATTTATATATATTAAAAACAGTATAGGGCCTAATACTGATCCCTGTGGTACCCCACTCAAAACAGATTTCCAGTTTGAAATCTCACCATCTACTATTACTCTCTGTCTTCTGTGTGTAAGCCACTTTTCTATCCAGTTGATTACATCATTACCTATACCATGGGCTTTTAGTTTAAGTAACAATCTTTGATGTGGCACTTTATCGAAAGCTTTCTGAAAATCTAAGTAGACAACATCCACTGGTGACCCGTCATCTACCCACTTTGTAATTTCTTCTAAAAAACATAAGAGATTGGTTAGACATGACCTTGCTTTTAGGAATCCATGTTGAGATGTATTTATTAATTTATGTTTTACGAGGAATTCCACCATGTGGTCTCTAATTAATGTTTCGAGTAATTTACATACAACTGATGTTAAACTCACTGGTCTGTAATTTTCTGGCTTCTTCCTCGATCCCTTCTTAAATAGCGGCGTAATGTTTGCTTCTTTCCATTCTGAAGGAACTATTCCTTCTTCTAGTGACAAGTTAAATAAGTTTGCAAGTGGTGTACTAATTTGATCAACAATTTCCTTTAGCAGTTTTGGTGGTATCCCATCAACTCCAGGTGATTTATTATCTTTCATCTTCTTAATTTTCTTTGCTATCATTTCAGGAGTTACAAATAACTGCCCTAAATGTTCTGATTTATTGCCCTCAAATTTAGTCAATGGAACTGGAAGTGAGCTGATATCTTCTGTGGTAAAAACTGAGCTGAAATACTCATTCAGGACCTCTGCCATTTGGAACCCATCTGAAATTATGTTTTCACTGTTGTTTTCCAGTGGTCCGACCTTATCTCGAACTTTCTGTTTACTCCTTACATAAGCATAGAAACTCTTGCTGTCATTTTTTATATTACCTGCCAATTTTTTTTCAAAGGTTCTTTTAGATTTTCTAATTTCAGTTGTAGCTAGGTTAAGTGCCTCTTTGTAGTTTGTGTAGTCTTCTACATTTCCAGTGTGTTTATAGACCTTCCACAGCATCTGTTTGTGAGCAATTTTTCTAATAGCTTCTTTTGACAGGTGTTTTTTCCTGGATCTTTTCCCTTGTTTTCTTAATGGAATAAATTTCTCAATAATGCCCTCAATCTCATATTTTAAACAAGTCCAGCATTCTGTTGCTGTCTTGTTCTTCAGCAAGTTATTCCAATCTATATTTGCTAGATATGTTCTCATCACTTTATATTTGCCTTTGTTGAAGTTCCTCCTCCATTGTTTTTTATATGTATTCCCTGTTTTTACTTTTATATTAAAATGGATTTGGTTATGGTCACTTGAACCCAAAGGTTCGTGTACTTTAACATTGTCAACTAATTCATTTTGAGAAGACAAAATTAAATCTAACACATTCCCACCTCTGGTTGGTTCCAAGACATGTTGAGTAAGGAAACAATCCTGTGTTAGAAGTAGAAACTGATGGTCGTCACCTCCAGCACTCTCTAATGATTCCCATTGTATATGGCCATGGTTAAAATCACCCATTATAACACATTCTCCCTTGCTCACCTCCCTTATCGCCTTTTGTAATTTTACATCTTCCTCTTGTCCTATGTTAGGACTACGATAAACTACTCCTATTGTTAATGTTGAGTTCCTGGTAACTATGTTACACCAAATTACTTCCACACTATCTGCTTCACTTTTCAGTGTAATTTCATATGCTTGGATAGATTCTTTAATATACAAAATTACTCCACCTCCCCTTCTTTCTCGTCTATCCTTCCTAAACATTACATAGCCTGTCAGTGCTAACTCAGCATCTACTATATCTTCATTTGCCCATGATTCTGTGATGCCTATTACATGAGGATCAATATCTGCTACCATAATGTCTAACTCACTTTTTTTATTTACTATGCTCCTGGCATTTAAGCATACACATTTAAGTTCATTGTCTGAAATTATTGGTGAACATTTCTTTGGATGTGTATTTGTAGTAGTACTCCTTTGAGTTTTCTCTGTCAGTTCCCCCTGCGCATCTAGTTTAAATAATCTATGGTACCTGTGCCCTCGTCGACAACTCTGACAAACTCACACGCAAGAACTGCAGCGCCCTTCCCTGTCAGATGAAGTCCATCTCTCATGAAAAAGTCACCTCTTCCCACAAAGTTTAACCACATGTCTACGAAGCCTACTCCCTCCTCCATACATACCTTCTGTACCTGTGTGTTGATCGCCATCCTTCTACAGTTCCTATATTCCTCACCCCTGCCTCCCATTATTGGTAATATCCCCGACAATACGATCTGCCCAACTCGTGCCTCTTTAAGTGTCTTGATCAACCTCCTGTACTTACCAATGATGGCTGACGTTCCCTCCTTATCTGCATTGTTCGTTCCCACATGCACGAGAACAGCACCTCCCGTGCCACCACCCATGACCTGTCCTGCCTTCTCTGCTATATCCTCTACTTTTGCCCCTGGTAGGCATACTGTTATGTCATCTCCTCTATTTACAATTTTATCCACTTTCCTAATGATGGAATCCCCCATAAATACCCGGGCTTTCCTCGCTTTCCCCTGTGATACTACATCAGCAAAGCTCCTTTCCTGTTGCACACTACTAGTATGCCCCCTTTCTCTCATATCATCAACCTTTACTGTCTTACCACCTGGCAATCCCTCTCCACTCACCCGCTTACCTCTCTTTTGTTGCATTCTCTGCCTTCTGTCATCTTTCTTCTTCTGATCCACAGTCTTATCCTTTTCTCTGCTCTTGTTGTCCTCGACCATCCTGCCACCTGACAATCCCTCTTCACTCACTCGGTTATCTTCCTTTTGTTGCACATTCTTCCTTTTTCCATCTTTCTTCTTCTTACCAGCTTTCTCCCTCACATTGCCACTGCTCTCCTTGTTCTCACCACCCCTGTTCTCCTCGTTTTCACTACCTCTGCTCACCTCGTTCTCACCGCCTCTGCTCTCCTCGGTCTCACCAACATATATTTTATAACGTCAAGGCTGTGTTATGAGCACAGCGAGGTTACAGCATCAACACATTCGACACTGTGTACAATTCAGCATAATTGAAGGACCATATCAACATATTCACGACATCCTATTCCGGTGGTGTGGTCGGGCAAACCTGGCGAATGTAATGGTCGACGCCATCGCCACTGTACACATCGTTAAACGAAGTCTCGTCAAAGTGCAGGTAGCACTTGGCTGGGGTGTAGAAGTCAAAACCAAGACACGTCATTTGGTCGAGACAGCTCTTCTTGCAGTCTTTCAGCGTGGCAGCGTTCACTTCAACTCCGCCATCAGCAAACTTGTTCTCCAACTTAGTGAAGTCACATGCGGCTGAAGAGGAAGGATATCAATGAATGTCAGTCACGATTTTAAAGGTGGAAAGACAGTTGTGCTTCTGATTAAGAAACAACTATGCTTTAAAATATACTCTCATGTCAAGGTCGTTACGTATACAAAATGGTGCATTAACTAGTACCCAATGGGTGTTTGCCGTAGAAGATATTTTTCGATGTGTGCGTTTTGAAAAAAACCATTATATTCTCTAACTATTGAAAGGTAAAAACACAGGTACGTTGTAATGCATTTCATTGCATCTACTTTTTATAACTTTATATATGTTGCAACAGCACAATAAGGTGCAGCACAATACAATGACCACATTTTATTCAGGTGGTGTTCATCTGAATCTAATAAACATACATTTACAAACGTGTGTCTTGTTGTCGGTTTTGACACAATCCACAACAACAGGTGCAAATAAGATTATTGTGTGTGTGTGTGTGTGTGTGTGTGTGTGTGTGTGTGTGTGTGTGTGTGTGTGTGTGTGTGTGTGTGTGTGTGATACCGAACACACACACATACATTATATATTAGTTTACACTGCAACTTAAATTGACTTTCAATGTAATTAACATGGAAGTGATATTGTTTGCTAGTAGCTAACATTGTACCGAAACTACATACATAAAAACTGTTCCGATGATAAATATGTCATAATCAACTTGAAGGAATACCAATATGTTTTGGCAACTACAGTTCAAACACGTGCACTGATACTGACATGATCTGGTGAAGTCACAGAAGCCCATTTTACGGTCGGTGTCGTAATCACCGGTGAGGGAACACCACGGCACCTTGACGGTGACGTGATCGGTAGTACAATTAGTGTAGGTCTTGCCGAAAGCATTGAAGGGAAGTGCACACTTGTCTCCATTCTTCGTGTACACAACTGAAACAATAAACAAATCACCTACAGCACACAACACCGCACAGATGTGGTAACCCGGGTAACCATTGCAACAAAATGTATGATTAATAAACATATAAGTTGACTTTTAAGAAAGAACCGTTGTAGCCTATTTACGTTCAATTAATTCCAATGTATGCGAATGTTAGAATCTGAACTTTTAAAATGCTTACCCATTTATTTAGACTAACAACCGTGTAAATATACTTCAAAGTTAGTAAACGCTTGCTGAAATCACAATGCTAGTTTAATCCTGCTGACAACCAAAAACTAGTTCTCTAGATGCTAATCTCGGCATGTGTATTTCTCATTGTCCGAGTCACTCGCGTGTCCAGACGTAAAGTAATCCAATATCACATCATTTTGTGCGTTACTGTCGGCATCGCAGTATATGTTTAGCTGTCTTGCATCGTTCATATGCTGGCATGTCGGAACTAGAGCTTTTTCATTTGATGCACCGACTCTGCGGTACTATAGCAACATTTCGCTGTAAACTAAAAACCCACCTGTTTAAACTTACTTATCCTCCAGAGCTACCAGTACCAATCAAGTTTGTAACTGGAACAGCTTAACCCCTTTTGTTATGGTGCAACTGCGAATATGGCTATACCCAGCGAACATTGACACACTTCACCGGCATGGATTTATGAAACAGTGAACTGTGAATATTGCTACCCTCAGCATACTGTGAACAACCTTGATGCACTTGGCTCCCAGACGGAATAATGTAGAATCTTGAAGCAGTCATCCATTCGACACGAGAAATGTCGGATTCGACAGTGAAATACTGTTGAAAATGCTATAAACATTACATCATGTTGAATTGCATAACATTATTTCATGAAGCAGTGACTGAAATACAAATATTGCTGTACTGAACCTGCAGTGTACTGTACATGTATGAAATTACAAAATCTCATAAAATATATAATAAATGGTGTTATATTTATGCAATGATATTGTTTTTATTCAAAAAAAAACGTTTAACACTCTATATGGAACAACAATTAGTATATATATATCTCAAACAATTATTTCACCATGCAAACATATTTTGGCGCTCTATGTATATAACATTATTTGGCAGAGAAAGAGAGCCCAGGCTCTGCCAAAATTATACAAATATCTTCATTATCATGGAAGTTATGGCTTTTTATTGAGATGTGTTGGTATGTTGATATAGTATGCTAATTACCCATTGTTGACTTATTAATCGAGTTACTATTAATGATAAATGACTTACATATGTTTATGACCCTAGTTAATGTATTTTGAAATTATATAAATATCTTCATAATGATGGAATTTATGGTCTTTTATCAAAAGGTGTTGACCTGTTGAGCTTGCGCATTAATTAGACAATATTGACTTATTAATTGTATAAATTGTGTTTTGAAATTACTGTGTGATGTATATTTATCGCCCTGTTTGATGAATTTGTAAACAATGAATAAATTATACAAATTTCTTCATATTCATGGAAGTTATGGCATTTTATCAAAATGTTTCAATCTGCTGACTTTATGCACTATTGAGCCAATGTTGACCTATTAATTGCAATAACTGAGTTACTATTAATCATACGTGATATGATACATGAAATATAGGAAATACATGAACATTTGTTAATATATCAACTATGGTGGCTACGTGAACTATGGGATATACAAGAACTAAGGTGAATACACGAACTATGGTGGATACGTGAACTATGGTAGATACGTGAACTATGGTAGATACGTTAACTATGGTAGATACGTTAACTATGGTAGATACGTGAACTATGGTGGATTCCTGAATTATGGTGGATACATCAACTATGGTGAAATATATGTTGTTTTTTGCACGACGTGCGGGCGCTCGTTCGAACGACGATCGCGGTTGCTCAGCCACGCGATACAATGCGAGGACGCCCCGCCGTTACCGAAACCCTCTAGATTATCGGTTCCGTTGCCGGACGTCGTAGAACATCCCGTAGAACCACCTAGTAGACTTCCGTTCGTCAACGACCTATCGACCGATCTGCAAGAGGTCGTTCGCGATCGTTGGTCTGCCATACGCACGTCCGTGGCTGGAGAACCAGTTTAGACAAAGCATCGATTGACCTCTCTAGACATGAGCGTTCCAGAGGAACCTTTGCTACGCATGTTCCAGGAGCAGAAGAACACATTCAAATCAATCTGAGTTACGGTTTCGTGTTGAGAAACAAACAAACGGGAAGGTACAAGTACTATGACGCGTCTTGTAATTGTTGCGGACGGTTCCTGGACGAACCCAGTTTGATTACGCACCGCGTTGATTTCGATACGTTGCTGGAACGCATCCGAGAAACCGACATCTTGCAATGGGCCATCGTCCTAAGACCGAATTCGACGTGGGTGTGCGAACTCGTAACGAATGTCACCGAACGGTTGCGTCGGCATGACCCTTCCAGCCTACGTGAAGAATAACAAAGCTGTCATCGGTCCTCAAAAACAACATATGTCTTTTCCGCTGTCTGGCCCTTCATCGAGGATGCGACGTACGTTGATTGGAACCGGCGGTGGGGACGCTGTACGACGCGTTCGACCGAGAGGACGTAGCCTTGCGGGATTTTACCGGGGTCACGTTAGAGGACCTCTACCGCGTGGAGACCACGTTCGTAACGAACCCGTGCGTGCGGAAAATTCGAGCAACTGTGATACACTGTCAGCTTTACTGAGATCTTCACAGCACATAAACAACACTGTAAGCATGTCTAACGCGTGGTTAACTTAATAATTACATTGTTAATGTAGAGTTAATATTGTTAGGCAACTTGAAAAAGAAAAAAGAAGGTTAGAAACATATGTTATCCAGTGTACTACTTGTGTCCATTTTGTTTAGCACTTTGGACGCTTTTAGAGAAGTTAGTCCAATGTACGGGGTGTAAGTTACCAGAACACTACAGCATTCATACAACACACAGGTCATAGCGGTTATGTGAAGTTGGTATTATTAATTAAGTTAGCAAGACATAGATGAAATGATTCCAGTGAAGTTGTTAACCATATAACTTATTAACTCACCCGGTGAAGATGTAGCTGAAAATCACATCGATATTAGGTAACCATCTTATATATTGCCTTTTTTGCAAAGCTCAAACAGTCCTTTTACAATAATTGTATTAAAGCAAAATTAACCGATTATATTCATTCAATAATGTTTGTACATATTTGATTATAACCCTGCCTTATGATAACTTATTATAATCACACCAGCGACTCGAGAATACATTTCCTTCGTTATTGGACATGAAAATACAGGTTACAGGACATGAATAAAATAACACAAAGACAGTAATAACCATAACTTGGACACATTAACGTGGCGTTGGGGTAGTTACCACTGAAAACAAAATGAAATCACGAGAATAAACCAAGCAAAATAAAATATAGTGCAAGTCTGCCAATTTAAACATATTTCAAAACAAAAACAGTAATGGCTAAACGATAATTCCTTTGGTGATTATTTGGTATACAGGATCTCTCATACGTCAAGTTACATTGACAGTTGTTTACTGTTTAATTAAAATATGAAACGTTTGCTTATTCTTAATATTTTGAATTACCTGTTGTGGGTTCAACACATTTCACCCTTGTGTACTGGTTGGCGCCTTTTGCAGAAGCGATGAACTTGAAACTATCGTCGTCATGAGTGAAGCATTCCTTCAAGCTGATGTCGTAGTCGAAACCGACACAGGCCGCGTCTTTGACGCAAGCTGCTCTGCATCCATCCACGGTGGATGCATTCACCACTTTCTTTCCGCCGAATGATACTTGGTCCTTCGTCTCGGTGAACGTGTCGACGCAGGCTGAAACGTGGACGTTGTGATCTCTTAATCCAAGAGGGCGCCCGCGAACGAAGCTTAGTGAGGTGGAAACTTAAAAACAGCAGCTCCGAAAACATCAATATTTGGAGTAAGAGTAATGAAATTAGTACTGTATGACTTAGTGTGTGTTAGTTAACAGTGTCGTCCACAATTACGGTAAGAATAAAAAGTGGACACTCACGGATACTTAATGTCCTGTTGGCTGCATAAATGAAAACGTTTTCGTTCAACTCCTTGTTTCAATAACTCAACCCCTTAATTATATATAAGGAAGAAACTCCTTCTTACCAGGTTTCCTTGTGGTGGATGCAACAATAAACATAAATGTTTTAGTGGCAGAAAATACAATATAAGTGAGTGAAAACGTTTGCGCGTAAACGTAATTTACGGTATTGCGGTCCTATCGGACAATACTGATAGCACAATGACATTATCACTACTGGAGAATAATACCCACTTCAATATTAACCAATAAATACAGGGAATAATGCCTATTTCAATGTTAACCAAAATACTTCTAGACTAAATGTGTTTTTTTGCATTGACCAGTCAACATTTATTATTTTTTACTTCACCAGTCGTGTGGCAATAATATTCCAGAAAGTGACGGTTGAAAGGAAAACAACACATTTCGAATAGTATGTGAAATAACAGTAAAGTTGTGTGTTTGTTTGTGAAATTTTCCAAAAATAATACAGTTTGCACTCTTGAATTGAACATTATTTTACAAGTTAATAAGAATAATATTGGTTATTATTGCTTTGCTTTTGCATTAGCAAGAGCAGTTAAGAGTAAAAGTAAATGTAAAATCTCCAGCATTTTATTTTTAACACGTCGGTTGTTAAGTCCGGTTGTAGTTAGAAAATCGTTGACAGTGGCATGTCGTCATATTGGAAATACATTGTGTAATTTATAGGGTGGTGTACGCAGATGGTGACGACTCTTTGTCAATCGTCGTGTAGACACATTGAAATACTGACGAATAAAAATAAAACACTTTGGCTTCGTTGTCGATGGCACTGTCGGACAGAAACATCAGAGTAAGGCAAACATGTTCTACATGAATAACGACAGATGACACCGACAGTTAAAACTGTGGTGAATGTCTACCAAGACATTGAGATATGATCACAATCATAATCTTTTTTATGGTTGATTTGTGCAAATTATGTCACAATTACACATGGGTACCACGGTCGCACCTTCCGTAATAAATGCTAAAATACGAGGTATGACATTATTTGTTTGGGTGTACTTTTGAGGTCTAAAAGTTACGAGGATTGATGCATTATACGAATAGGGCGGGCGGGCGGGGGGGCGGGGGGCGGGGGGCGGGGGGCGGGCGTGCGTGCGTGCGTGAGAGAAACCAACATAACACGGTACTGTACGAGTGCACACGTACAAGAGGATATCGGTAGCCGTAGCACTAATCCTAACCCTATGAAGGGGCTGGTGGTCATCGGCCAGTGGTCATTGAATGAAAAGGTGTCAAGGGTCATGGATGGTCATCTATTAAGAGAGGTCAACAGGTGTGCGGAGTGGTGGAGGTGGTATCGCCTGACGACTTGGATGGACATAGTACCGCCTAATCGAGGGGTCATCTAGACGATGGTCATCTGACAGGGGTCAAAGGTCTAAGAGGAGTGATCACCTAGTGGTATCTCTATAGGGGTAAGACCACATTTGACCTTACTGTTTATTGTTTCACACGAAAGTAGGGCGTATTAAATTGTGATATGTGAATTTAAACAATTCATATGATGTGACATAAATGTAATTGAGCAGGTATGTTCACAGGTTTCTTTGTAGAAGCTATTGGTTGTGAAATTGGGCGTCCTTTTAGAGTTTAACAGGCGGTGGGATTTATGGGAAATGTTCTGCTATTGGCCACGTGGGCGCATGAATGCATGGCTATTTTTTTTAAATTGACGGGCATCGCACGTCATGGCGTTTTAAAAGAACTGGAGATATGTGATTTTTATATAACTTGATCAGCATGTCATGTTGGTGGCCATGTTAACGTTTTGTCTGATTATATGAAAACGTGATTACTAACAATTCTGGAACTTTTTCACAGCAACTGCCATCATCTCATTGACATGCTGACCACGTTTTGTCAAAATCACATACATACTCAGTACACAGCCATAATAAAAATTCACTGCACCACAGTACACAGCTATAATACAAAGTCACCGAACCCCCAGCACACAGCTAGAATACATAGTCACTACAACTCCAGTACACATTTAGAATGCATAGTAATTACACTCCCAGTACACAGGTATAATACACAGTCACTCCACCCCAGTACACTGATAGAATACAAGGTCATTTCACCCTCAGTGCACATCTACAATACACAGTCACTCCACCCCCAGGGGGGTGTAAGGGGTGTTGATGCGCTCAACCGTAAAGACACTCAAGTCAACCTCACCTCCCCGTGGTGCACCCTGGTAACCAGTACATTGTGCTGTGCAAACGAGGCTATGGCTAAGGGAAGGAAAACCCCGAAAATAAACCTACTGCGGAGAGCCAACAACCCTCCCAGCTCAAATGATGTTACAGAAACCAGAAGTGAATTTCAAAAGCCAGCTTGTGCTGGAAATGGCTACAGGAAGGCAACGGCCCAGATACCAGCAGATGATGACATCATTTATTTGGACAGTATGAAGCTTCCGGATCAAAGCCAAACGGAAGTTCGGAGGCTGACAACGTCGTTAACCAAGCCAAAAGTTAATGTAAATATAGGATGTTGGAATGTGAGAACGTTATACTCTATAGGGAAATCAGCCCAGCTTGCAAGAGAAATGGACAAATATAAAATAGATGTCATGGGCATTAGTGAATGCAGATGGATGGGACAAGGAAAAGTCAAGATGAACACCGGAGAGAGCATAATTTTTTCAGGGAGAGAAGACAACATACACAGACACGGAGTAGCAATAATGATGACGAAGAAAGCAGAACAAGCATTGCTGGAATGGAAACCTATCAGTGATAGAATTATTTATGCTAGATTCTTCTCCATGTATGTAAAGTTATCGATCATACAAGTCTATGCACCAACAAATGAAGCCAGCGTCGAAGATAAAGACAATTTCTACGAACAGCTCCAGACAGTTGTGGACAGTGTTCATAAGCATGACATACTCTTAGTAATGGGGGATTTAAATGCCAAAGTTGGAGAAGACAACGACGGATATGAAAACATAATAGGAAGCCATGGAGTAGGTGAAAGAAATGACAATGGAGAAAGACTTGTTGACTTCTGCGGACTCAATAACCTCGTGGTAACAGGTACCATTTTCCCACATAAACTTATACATAAACAGACATGGACATCTCCAGGAGGAAAGACAAAAAATCAAATAGACCATGTGTTAGTGAGTAGGCAACACCGGACATCAGTAATGGACACTAGGGCCATGAGAGGAGCCGACATTGCGAGTGACCACCAATTAGTGCGATCAAAAATCAAGCTGAAACTAAAGAGAAAACAAAAGAACAAGGCGATCAGAAAGAAATTTGATATAATTAAGTTACAGCACCCAGCTATTAAAGCCCAATTCTCACTGAAGTTACGCAACAAATATGATATATTACAAGACTACGAAGAAACAGGCGACGAAGAAGTTGAGAAACAATGGCAAGACTTTGAGGATGCATACAAAGAAACAGCTCAAGAAGTACTGGGGTACAAAAAGAAAGGGCAAAAACCATGGATCAGCAAGGAGTCGTGGGAGTTAGTAGAAGAGAGAAAACGACTGAAGAACAACATCGAGCAGACAAAGTCAGACAGGATTAAGCAGAATTACATGGATAAATATAGGTGTAAAGACAAAGAAGTGAAGAAGAGCATGAGACAAGACAAGAGGAAGTGGGTTGACCACCTTGCCATGGAAGCAGAGGAAGCAGCACATAATGGAAGAATGAAAGAAGTGTATGATATTACAAAAACCCTCAGTAATGACAAACGTAAGACAACAAATGCAGTGAAAGACAAAGGTGGAAACTTAATAACGGAAGGATTGGCCAGAAGGAAGCGATGGAAAGAACACTTTGAGGAAATCCTTAATAGACCTATACCTGATGACCCTGTAACAGATGTGGAGATAGATCCGATCATAAACGAAATCAGCACTGACCCAATAACAAAGGCAGAAATTAGAACAGCGCTAAGGAAGATGAAAAACGGGAAAGCAGGGGGCAAGGACGAAATTACAGCAGAATTATTAAAAGCAGACATGAATACAACAGAGAAATGGCTTGTCAAATTATTCAGAACATTTTGGGAACAAGAGAAAGTGCCAAAAACGTGGAAGCAGGGACTGATCGTTAAAATACCGAAGAAAGGTGACCTGACAGAGTGCGGGAATTGGAGAGGAATTACTTTGACATCTGTTCCTAGTAAAGTATTCGGAAGAGTACTCATTGACAGAATAAGAGATGGAGTTAACAGCAAGTTGAGAGACGAACAAGCAGGTTTCAGAAGTGGGAGAGGCACAGTAGAACAGATATTTATTTTACGAAATATTATAGAACAGGTAGTGGAATGGCAGGCAACTCTATACATCACGTTTGTGGATTTTGAAAAAGCATTTGACTCAGTGCACCGAGAGAGTCTATGGAAAATTATGGAGAGCTATGGAATTCCATGCAAGATAATCCACATGGTACAGATGTTATACGAAGATAGTGAATGTGCAGTGTTAGACGAAGGTGAGGAATCTGAGTGGTTCAAGGTCAAAACTGGAGTTAAACAAGGAGATGTAATGTCTGGATTTATCTTCTTGATAGTAGTGGACTGGATAATGAGAAACACAACAGCGGGAAACAAAACAGGAATAAGATGGAACTTCACGTCAAAACTAGAGGACCTGGACTTTGCCGACGACATAGCACTCATGTCATCATGCTACACACACATGCAAACAAAGACAAGACAACTGAATCAATTTGCAGCAAGGACAGGACTAAGAATAAATAAAAAGAAAACTCAAATATTGAGGATAAACAGCAAGTGCGAAAACAGAATACTAATCGATGATCAAGAGCTAAAGGAAGTGGACAAGTATAACTACCTTGGTGCGAACGTTAGTAAGCAAGGAGGAGGCGGCGATGACATTGTTAACAGAATTTGTAAAGCGAGGGTATCCTTCATGAAACTAAAGCAGATATGGAGTTCAAATATATACACATTGAGATCGAAATTGAGGCTTTTTAACACACTTGTTAAACCAGTGTTGTTGTATGGAAGTGAAACATGGAAAATTAACGAAGGAGACAACAGAAAGTTAGATACATTTTTTTTCAAGTGTTTAAGACGAATCCTACAAATTCGATGGCCATACGTTGTATCAAATCGAGATATTCTGGCAAAAACAAAATTGAAGACAATCAGCACTGAGGTCAAGTTAAGAAGATGGAAGTGGGTAGGACATATCCTACGAATGGAGAAGAACAGCAATTGTGAGACTGCACTGACCTGGACGCCTGAAGGTAGAAGAAAGGTTGGGCGACCAAAGACAACGTGGCGATCAACTATTGAAAATGAAAGAGGTATACTGGGGTGGAATAGCTGGAACGAAGCCAGACGTGTAGCAGCTGACAGAACAAGATGGAGGAGATTCACTTCGGCATTATGGGCCACTGGGCCCGAAGAGGATAGGTAAGGTAAGCCACCCCCAGTACACAGATAGACTACATAGTTACTGCACTCACAGTATACATGAAAAATACACAGTCACTACACCCTCAGTACACAGCTAGAATACAAAATAGTCTGTATCTGCAGCACACAGCTATAATGCATAGTCACTAAAACTCCAATATACATTTAGAATACATAGTTACTGCTCACCCAGCACACAGCTCGAATATATGGTCACTACATCTTCAGTACACAA
The DNA here is from genome assembly GCA_009193005.1 of Lamellibrachia luymesi. Taxonomy (NCBI): domain Eukaryota; kingdom Metazoa; phylum Annelida; class Polychaeta; order Sabellida; family Siboglinidae; genus Lamellibrachia; species Lamellibrachia luymesi. The sequence goes on from SDWI01000903.1 coordinate 78,139, forward strand.
CTAGAACACATAGTTGTCGATATTAATGAAATGGGATATGTCACGTGCGTACTGTATTTTTCCGGAACGCTGTCTTATTTGGGCATATGCGCTATACACAAAACTACACATATATAACTCGTTATCCTCCCAATATGAATAGTGCACAACATACACCGACACCAATATCCATTGATGAAACCGTCAAGCCTCAAATAACGATACTTGCACATGGCGGATAACTAAATGTCGCATCAATTGCATAAAACACCCAATCGGTTAACCCAATCAAATATCCCGCAACGTATTTCCACGAATGAGTAAAATTCCATGTTCGCATACCTGTGACCGTAGGCGGAATGCACTTGACTCGCTTAGAGTGAACATTAAGGTTGTGTTACTGAAAAACGCTGTATACTGTTATGCATTCATTGGTGTTATCGACGTAGTAGCTGCACATGGAATAAACGAAATAACTTGTCAGTAATGGTGCCCAAGTGCACGAGTGTGTTCATAACAGCGATGTTAGGAAGTCGGTTTCTAGCGGATCAAAATAGTTGACAGACCGATGAACTTTGACACTGGCCCTGATCAAATTCGAAACGGTCCCTCTGTGCGGCCTGGTCAGGTCACATGTTAATGAGCACGTAGCCTATCATCCTGCGACGGATATGACCCGCCCCGCAATGACAGACAGCCGAACCTCAGGCTTACCAGACTCGCGACAGACAGATCGCTCCGCCCCACGACACGGTATGTAACTGCTCGCGAAGCAGCGGACAGATTCGACAATGACAGCGAGTCATTAACGAAGACGAAGTATTGCAGAAAGCGACGGAACTTAGCGCCGACTGAGACAGAAAGAAAGCGGCAGAAATGCGCAGCTATAGCGCTCTGTTTGTATTCCACACACTGGTGACAACTGCAAAGTCGATTAAATACGTCCACAGGGACGTAGTATTTATGAACCGAATTATCTGCTTAGCAGATTCCTTGTAACAGGCGGTAATGAATTCACGTAGCGACATGGGTAGTTATAATTACGATAGCAACGCCGACCGAAATCCCGGGATTACGCTTGAAAATACAATGTTTCAAATTGGTGATTGACGACTTGACTCCACGACGTAACAAACGCGACAACTGAAGCTAAGACCATATGTATCACTGTTATTAAAAATACAGGGTCAACGTAATTGGAGAACTGAGAGGGAGCCCTGGGAACCCTGGATTTGGCCCAGCTCCAAGAGTTCAAAAGCGTAACTTGGCAACTGGGCATAGAAGTTCTGGCAGACGTCATTGTCCAGCGGTTGAGAGGGTGGGTGGATTTAACAAATTGACGAATGGTAAAGCATATAGGATTAATACCCCGGAGGAGGGATTGCAAGGGCCGGCATAATTTTTAGGCACCAAATTATCAGTGAGGGTGGTCCTGACGGGTCATACCTGCTTTAGCATTAGGCGTAACAATTACCGGTCAGATTTAACCATGTTTCGTTTTAATCTTCTAAACATTAAGTGTCTAAGTGATGTTTGCGTTCACTACTTTTCTTTACTGTTTACAGTGATATCTATCTTCACTGTTTCTTTTCATTTTCATCGTGAGTGATTATATTGTTACTATGTACGTAGCCGTCTGATGTACACGATTAAAATCGCTTCGAACCTAGAGAACAATGCATTGACTACACTCCTGTAGTACTCTATGTACTCGTTGGTCGAGTGAGTACAAATTCAGTTAAAAATCTCGACTTGGCGAGCGCAAAGAAGACGGACAATTAAAACACATCTACATATGTGAGATATGCCTCCCGGACCATTGCTTGCGGCCCCGAAGAAGTTAAGGAGAGGGGGCATATATCTTACAATATGACTACGACTGACTGAGACCCCACCTGCCAACAAGCCTAGATCCGCCCCTGGTTAGTATCGCCTTAATTAATGCGACCTTTCAGGAACGCGGCAGAGCGGTGTCATATTACGGAGCCCTTATCAGTTGACACATGATACAGCGATGCAGGCACAGACCAGGGATATCCATACTGTTGCACGGCAAGAACCCACTGGAGGCCCAGTGTTTATATTGTACAACACCCAGTCTTCGTCATATATCATACCAACATCTACTAAATAACTTTAGTTATTGGGTGTAATAAATGTAGACCCTATAGAGGGTTAAAATACATGTCTCACTAATGTGACTGTTAAATAACTATAAATTATAGTTATTTAACAGTCACATTAGTGAGACATGTATTTTAATAATATGCAGACTGCGGGTGACAAGTTTATGCCTAAATTAAGAATAGTCCACTGGAAGACAAGTTTGTAAGATAACATTGCATTTATTACAGCTTACTAACTAAACTGATAAACTAAACTGAAATTCTACAAAACGAAGTTTCTCAGTCATTACACAATTTATACTCCTGATATAACTCCAATACCACATCAAGGAGTGGGCCTGTGCAAATACGAACAGAACAAGTCAGCTATTTGCATATCGTAGCATAGAGTGTAAGATAAGATGAAACATAGACATCATTATACACATTGGTGCTGTTCACAATATTGTCTGTAAAATACATGTTATCTTATGCAGTACTAATATTTAATAATAGTAATGTTTATCCATAAATTCCCTAGCATACATATAGGTATTAATGTAAAACTAGTATTCTACATGGATACACCCCTAAAAGCATAAACTCAACAGTCCACAATGTTGTTTATTCCACATGTGTGTTGCCCAAGGCATTGCCTGGCTAGCCTAGCTGTCATTGCACTGTTGTTTACAAACCCGTTTTGGGCACTGCTCAAAGCACAGGTCTCTAGGGTCTGTGCTAGGGAATATTCAAGATCAACCATCTCACAGCCACCTCTAAGAGCAATTAAGCAATAACTCCAAAAGGAGAGAGGGCACCAACCTGATCTTAACCTGATCTTGGCTACAGTTACCTTATTACACGCACAATCTATCAATGCACCTTGCATATCAAATATCATAACATATTAACTATAACAGTAGCACCACTATACATGATCGAAACTGAACTTTCTGATGTGTTCTATACAGTGTACATGTTTTAGCTAATGACTGCAAGTGGTCACAATCTCATTAAGCCCTGCTGAACATTCTTCCCTAAGGTCCAAAGACCACTCTTTCCCCTTCTTCCAACACATTAGGTGGGAGAGGTGGCACCACGGCCACACAACGCTCATTAAACATTTTGGTATAACAAGTGTCTTACTAGGTATATATATATATATATATATATATATATATAT
>SDWI01000903.1:81536-95606 GCA_009193005.1 Lamellibrachia luymesi
CCTATATATAATATATATATATATATATATATATATATATAATAACGTGATTATTAACTAATTTGTTGTTATGGAATTCATCACACTGAAAACTGTTATGCTTCTTAATTGCTGGCACCAATGCATGTTCATGCTGACAGTTAACTAAATTATTTTTGTACAATTGAGGATACTTACCTGTGAAAAGAGATGTTAGATCCTGTCTTCTGTCAATTACAGTTGTAAGCCACCCAGGAAATTACCATATTCGTTGTCCAACAACTGTCGCCAGCATGCCTCCAAATGTCTTGGAGAATTTAACACTAATGCACGCTGCCCACACTTATGACACAACCACTGTGACCACCCTCACCCAAATGATTAATCAATCTGGTGGCCTTGCCCCATTAAGAACAAATAACATTGACAAATCTTCAAGTTAATTGGCTCCTGATGTCACCGTCACTGGCTACTAGCCCGATGATAAGTTAATAATATATTTCTCAGTAGCCAATCATCTTCAGTGCTTTTGTTTTCCTTGTACTCTACATGATGATGGTAAGGAAATACATTTTCTTACCTACTTACCTACGTACCTACTTACTTATTTACTTACTTACCTATGTTAGACAACTATATGTAACATGCTATGTTCACACTACTAAAAGTACTACCCTATGTGTCATGCCAGTTGGATGCAACTATTTCTGCCGTGCAAAGAAATGCCGGCCAGTGGCCCACGCCCGCTTCACGACAGTAAGCTGGTTTATCGCTTTAGTCTATAGCGGAATGATTAATGATGTGACTCTGGGTACAACACGACTGCATTCCTAACATGGTATGTAGTCCGCTGCATTCCGCGGAACGCGAGCATCTAATCGAATCACTGCTCGTTATGCCATTTACCCCCCGATAACGTACTGAACGCTGATTGGCTAGCTTTCTCATTCATTAATACACGCAAGCACGCACGCACGCACGCACGCACGCACGCACGCACGCACGCACGCACGCACGCACGCACGCAAACAAGCACGCACGCACGCACGCACGCGCGCACACACACACACACACACGCACGCACGCACGCACGCACGCACGCACGCACGCACGCACACACACACACACACACACACACACACACACACACACTATTCAATAAGTAGCTCTATATATAACGCTAGCGCTTATGGTACCGCCATTTTAGTCATTGGTGCTGATCATGCGGGGAGGTTCCAAAGCTATAACGACGATCGCGGCTGCTCAGCCACGCGAGACAATGCGAGGACGCCCCGCCGTTACCGAAACGCTCGAGACTATCGGTTCCGTTGCCGGACGTCGTTGAAGATCCCGTAGAACCACCTACCTACTTCGGTTCGCCGACGACCTATCGACCGATCTGCAAGAGGTCGTTCATGATCGTTGGTCTACCATACGCACGTCGTTGGCTTCAGAGAAGGTACTATCACCGATTGACCTCTCTAGACATAAGCTTTCCGGAGGAACCTCTGCTACGCATGTTCGAGGAGCAAAAGAACACGTTCAAAATCAATCTGAGTTACGGCTTCGTGTTGAGGAACAAACAAACGGGAAGGTACAAGTACTATGACGCGTCTTGTAATTGTTGCGGACGGTACCTGGACGAACCCAGTTTGATCGCGCACCGCGTCGATTTCGATACCTTGCTGGAGCGCATCCGAGAAACCGACGTCTTGCAATGGGCCATCGTCCAAAGACCGAATTCGATATAGGTGTGCGAACTCGTGACGAATGTCACTTTTCTCATCAACCGAATCGTCGATCATCCGATTAACACCACAGCTGTCATCGGTCTTCAGAAACAACATATGTCTTTTAAGCTGTCTGGCCCTTCATCGAGGATGCGACGTACGACGGTTGGAACCGGCGGTGGGGACCCTGTACGACGCGTACGACCAAGAGGACGTAGTCATGCGGGATTTTACCGGGGTCACGCTAGACGACCTCTACCGCGTGGAGACCACGTGCGAAACGAAGGTGTGCGTGCACAAAATTCGAGCAACTGTGATACACTGTCAGCATTACTGAGATCTTCACAGCACATAAACAAAACTGTAAGCACGTCTAACACTGTTCTACAAAAACAATTATACACATTCTTGAAGAAGGTGCTCCCGTTGCTAGAAGATAAGAAGCAAATACAAACGATTAGCCACTTCAAGAACATGTTCAGCCATATTACAATATATGGCGGGTACGTGTCAAGGATATATGTTTCTAAATATACTATACTGAAATTGTGCTCAGTGTATGTAATACGCCGACATGTTAGGTATTTTGTTGAGTTCGGTGTGTCTTCGGTACGATAATACTGAATATTCAGTAGGACCCTTGGATTGTGCAAAATTGTTGCCCCGAGACATGTTTTTTCACCAGGACAATGTGACGAATAACACTAAGTGAAACAAAAACTAGATAGCAATGTATACGATTTTGCTACATACAAGCTGCTAACTTATTAATTTGTTCGTTAATGTAGAGTTAATATTCTTAGGCAACCTGAAAAGAAAAAAGTAGGTAAGAAGCATATGTTATCCAGTTTATTATTTGTATCCATTTTGTTTAGCACCTTGGACGTTTTAGAGAAGTTAGTCCAATGTACGGGGTGTAAGTAACCAAAACACTACAGCATTCATACAACACATAACTCATACCAGTTATGTAAAGTTAGTATTATTAATTAAGTTAGCAACACATAAATGAAATGATTCCATTGAAGTTGTTAACCATATAACTTACTAACCAACCCGGTGAAGAGGTAGCTGAAAATCACATAAATATTTGGTAACTATCTTATATATTGCTTTTTGCAATGCACAAACAGTCCTTTTACAATAATTTTAATAATACAAAATTAACCGATTATATTCATTCAACAATGTTTGTACATATTTGATCATAATCCTGCCTTATGGTACCTTACTATAATCACACAAGCGACTTGTTTTCGATAATGTTGTTATGAAATGTTAATAATATCATAAATTGGCTATGAAATGTGTTGTTGTAAAGACGGTGAACGAGTTCCAATGTCAATAGTAAATTTGAGCAACTGTGATACGCTGTCAGCATAACATATAAACAACGCTGTAAACATGTCTACCAATTCCATAGAAAAATTATATACTTACTTGAAGAAGGTGCTCCCGTTGCTAGAAGATAAGAAGCAAATACAAAAGATTAGCCACATTAAGAACATATTCAACCATACTACAATATATGGCGGGTACGTGTCAAACATATGTAACAACAAATCGCCAACGTGATGATGCCATTATTATAGAAAATAACATCATACCAAGCATTTGTAATTTGCTAAATATAGACATTTATTAAAACATACACTATATTGTTAATTCATATTTAATAAAATAGCACTGCTTGGTTACTTCATATATACAGAGATACAATATATACATTGACACAATAACGAAAGAAACTTGGATAAATCATTTGTAAATTGATACCCGAAGCATACATTTCCTTCGTGATTGGACATGAATATACATGTTATTGGACATGTATAAAATAACACAAAGACAGTAATAAGCATAACTTGGACACTATCTTGGCTTCGGAGTAGTTACAACTGAAAACAAAATGAAATCACGAGAATAAACCAAATTTAAATATAATGCAAGTCTGCCAACTTAAACAAATTTCTAAACAAAAACAGTAATGTTAAACAATAATTCCTTTGATGATTATTTGGTATACGTATATAAAATGGCGCATTAACGAGTACCCAATGGGCTTTTGCCATAGAAGATATGTTTCGATATATGCGTTTTGAAAAAAAAACAATTATATTCTCTAAATATTGATAGGTAAAAACACGATGCACACTCGCAACATTAGAAAATTGAACGTTGCAATCCATTTTACTGCATCTACTTTTTATTAATTTATATATGTTGCAATAACAAAATAAAGTGTAGCACAATACAATGTCCAAATTTTATTCAGGTGGTGTTCATCTCAATTTAATAAAGATACATTTACAATCGTGTGTCCTGTTGTCGGTTTTGACACAATCCACAACGGCAGGTGCAAATAAGATGATTGTGTGTGTGTGTGTGTGTGTGTGTGTGTGTGTGTGTGTGTGTGTGTGTGTGTGTGATACCGAACACGTAATCACATAATCAACTTGAAGGAATACCAATATGTTTTTTGGCAACAACCGTTAAAACACGTGCACAGATATTAACCTGTTTTGTCGAAGTCACAGTAGCCCATTCTACGGTCTTTGTCGTAATCATAGGTGAGGGAACACCACGGTTCCTTGACGGTGACGTGATCGGTAGTACAATTATTGTAGGTCTTGCCGTGAGCCTTGAAGGGAAATACACACTTGTCTCCATTCCTCGTGTACACAACTGAAACAAAAAACAAATTACCTACAGCACACACCACCGCACACATCTGGTAACCCGGGTAACCATTGTAACAAAATGTATGATTAATAAACATATAAGTTGATTTTAAGAAAGAACCTAACCTAATTCCAATGTATGCGAATGTTAGAATCTGACAATTTAAAATGCTTACCCATTTATTTAGACTAACAACCGTGTAAATATACTACAAAGTTAGTGAACGCTTTGTGAAATCACAATGCTAGTTTAATCCTGCTGACAAATAAAAACTAGTTATCCAGATGCTTATCTCGGCAGGTGTATTTTTCATCGTCCGAGTCACTCGCGTGTCCAGACGTAAAGTAATCCAATATCACATCACTTAGCGCGTTACTGTCGGCATCGCAGAATACATTTAGCCGTCTTGCATCGCTCATATACTGACAGGTCGGAACTAGAGCTTTTTTATTTGATGCACCGACTCTGCGGAACTATAGCAACATTTCGCTGTAAACTAAAAACCCACATGTTTAAACTTACTTATCCTCCATAGCTACCAGTGTACCAATCCAACTGTTTATTACTGGAACTGCTTAACCCCTTCTGTTTTGGTGCAACTACGAATATGGCTACACTAAGCATACGGTGTATTGCGAACTTTGACACACTTCACCGGCATAGATTTATGAAACAGTGAACTGTGAATATTGCTAGGCTCAACATATTGCGAACAATCGCCATGCACTTGGCTCCCAGACGGAATAATATAGAATCTTGAAGCAGTCATCAATTCGACAAGATAAATGTCGGATTCAGTAGTGAGATACTGTTGAAAATGTTACAAACATTACATCATTTTGAATTACATAACATTATTTTATGAAGCAATGACTGAAATAAAAATATTGCTGTACTGAACCTGCAGTGTACTGTACATGTAGGAATTTACATAATCTCATAAAATATTTAATAAAAGGTGTTATAAATATATGCAATGACATTATTTTTCTTCACATAAAAATTTAGCACTCTATATGGAACCACAATTAGTATATATTTCTCCAAGAAATATTTCACCATGCAAGAATATTTTGGCGTTCTTTGTATGTAACATTATTTGGCAGGGAAAGAGAGCCCAGGCTCTGCCAAAATTATACAAATATCTTCACTAGCATGGACGTTATGGCTTTTTATTGAGATGTGTTGGTATGTTGAGATAGTATGCTAATTAGCCATTGTTGACTTATTAATCGAGTTACTATTAATGATAAATGACTGATATATATTTATGAATCTATATAACATATTTTGAAACTATACAATTATCTTCATAATGATGGAATGTATGGTCTTTTATCAAAAGATGTTGACCTGTTGAGCTTGCGCATTAATTAGCCAATATTGATTTATTAATTGTATCAATTGAGTTTTTTAATTAATGTGCGATGTATATTTATGGCCCTGTTTGATGAATTTGTAAACCCTGAACAAACTACATAAATATCTTCATAATCATGGAAGTTATGACCTTTTATCAAAATATGTCAATCTGCCGACCTCATGCACTAATGAGCCAATGTTGAAATATTAATTGCAATAACTGAGTTACTATTAATTTTACGTGATATGATACATGACATATAGGGAATACATGAACATTTGTGAATATATCAACTATGGTGCATACATGAACTATGGGGAATACATGAACAATGGTGCATACGTGAACTATGGTGTGTACGTGAACTGTGGTGAATACGTGAAATATGGTGGATACGTGAACTATGGTGGATACTTGAACTATGGTGGATACAAGAACTATGGTGGATACGTGAACTATGGTGGATACATGAACTTTGGTGGATACATGAACTATGGTGGATACGTGAACTATGGTGGATACTTGAAGTGTTATGTGTAGGTGAACTGTGGTGAATACGTGAAATATGGTGGGTACGTGAACTATGGTGGATACATGAACTATGGTGGATACGTGAACTATGGTGGATGCATGAACGATGGTGGATACATGAACTATGGTGAAATATATGCTGTTTTTTTGCACGACGTGCGGGCGCTCGTTCGAACGGCCTAGTAGACATAACCTCTGCTACGCATGTTCGAGGAACAGAAGAACACGTTCAAATCAATCTGTGTTTTTCATCAACCGCATCTTCGATCATACGATCGGTTGCATGACCCTTCCAGCCTACGCAAAGAACAACAAAGCTGTCATCGGTATTGTAAAACAACCTATGTCTTTTCCGCTGTCTGGCCCTTCATCGGGGATGTGACGTACGTCGTTTGAAACAGGCTGTGGGGACGCTGTGTGACGCGTATGACCGAGACGACGTGGTCAAAATTCGAGCAACTGTGATACACTGTCAGCATTACTGAGATCTTCACAGCACATAAACAACACTGTAAGCATGTTTAATACTGTTCTACAAAAAATCATCAGTATATGGAGTAAGAGTAATGAAATCAGTACTGTATGAGTGTGTGTTATAGTTAACAGTATCGTCCACAATTACGGTAAGAATTAACAGTGGACAATCACGGATACTTAATGTCATGTTGGCTGCATAAATGAAAACGTTTTCGTTCAACTCGTTGTTTCAATAACGCAAACCCCTAATACTATATAAGGAAGAAACACCTTCTTACCAGGCAATAATATTCCAGAAAGTGATGGACGAAAGAAAAACAACACATTTCGAATAATATGTGAAATCACAGTAAAGCCGTGTGTTTGCTTGTGAGACGTTGCACCAATAATACAGTCTTGACTTGAACATTATTTACAAGTTAATAAGAACAATAGTGGTTAGTACTGCTTTGCTTTTGTATTAGTAAGAGCGGTTTAGACAGTTTTTTTAAAGTAAATGTAAAATCATCAGCATTTAATTTTTACCATGTTGTTTGCTAAGCCTTTTGTAATTACAAAATTATTAACGTGGCATATCGTCATGTTGGAAATACACAGTTGTTGACGACTCTTTGTTAATTGTCGTGTAGACACATAGAAATACTGACTAAGAAAAATTAAACACGTACGGCACTGTCGGACAGAAAGGCAGAGTAAGACAAACATGTTCTACATGAATAACGACATATTGCTTATCTTGTTCTTAATACATTGTTTTGGGGTTATGGAAAATAAGCTTTTATCCATTATAGTACGTTTGCTGTATTATATTTTGCAACGACACTGTGAGTTAAAATCGTGGTGAATGTCATTGAGATATGATCACAATCATAATAATTGTTTATGATTGATTTGATTTGTGCCAATTATGTCACAATTACACATGGGTACCACGGACGCACCTTCCAGATGCTAATTTACGACGCACCGAGGACAATACATAAAACGTGGCCGACAGGGGCTCCACCTGGTAGATGCGTTCATTGAATGCATCGAAAATGAGACCAACAGTTATTTGCTGTGTGAAATGTATTTTGGTTACAATATACCGCAAAAGGAATTGCGAGCTTGTGAAAATACTTAAACACGCCCCGCACGCAATGTTGTTTCCCGCAGTGCAGCTATCCGTATCCGATTGTGACGGAACTAGTTGTTTACGTCATAAGACGGTCATCGGCTTACGTTTACGTCAACGCAGTGAACGTCAAAGTCCCCACCAGTGGTGCCACTAGTAATTTCACAACTGCCGCAATATTTGATGCGCATACATTGTAGTCAGTGGTGCCCCTATTGGGGAGTGTGCTTGTCCGATTACGACGGATCTATTTGTTTACGTCATGAGACGGTCATTTCGTACGCAAATACACGTAGGATGACGAACGTACTCATAGAGATAGATGTAGATTAGAGAGGATATGACCACGTAATTAACGATTACGTACATCGGCCATTTTGGAGTTCCAAAACAACGTAAAAATGCTAAACGTTATTCGTCTTGGGTACGAGCGATTCTCTGTTTTTATTAAAGTATCGTTCCAACTGAGATGGCTCAAATAACATTCTAGTTTTCTAAATGAGAACGTACATGCGTATCTGAAAATATAAAATTATAAGTACATAGGGCACATTTAAAATACATCCTAACCAATTATAGAACGCGTAATGTTGTAGTTTTGATTCCCCATGTTTCATTTAGCGCGCTAAGCACTGTGTGAACAAATGTTTATTACATTACGAGTACCTGTTGCAAAACCATCACGCTTACGCGAGGCGCAATATAATGAAAAACAACTGTGTGAAGTGTCACTGATAACTTACCGTGAGGTTTGGAGTATGACGCGGATTTCCGCTCATTGCCGAAAACTTACCGACGTGATTTGCGTTTCGTCAACGACAATATTAGTTTATCGAAAATAATTAGATGATATAGTGTTAGCTATTTATATTTCATATATTACATAAACAGGTTGCATCGATTGTTGCTGATATCGCCATTAGTAGCACATCCAATTACGTTAAAGGCAAAACATTGTTTTTATTAATTATGCGCATAGTAGCCTTAGGAGCAGTGAAGTATGGCTGTGTGTGCGTGCGTGCGTGCGTGCGTGCGTGCGTGCGTGTGTGTGTGTAAATTGTGCAATGACTGAGAANTATATATATATATATATATATATATATATATATATATATAAACACTGTGCCGCCACTGGGTTCTTGCCTTGCAGCAGCATGAATGTCACTGGCCCATGCCTGCATCACAGTATTATGTGTCAACTGCTAAGTCTAAGGGCTCAGCGGTCTTGTTTTACTAACGGGTGTTCTATTTATGTATGTCCGGGCATCGAACATAGGGGAGTTTTAGAAGAGCTGGAGGTATGTGATTTGAACAAAACTAGGTCAGCATATCAATGAGATGATTGATGACAGTTGCTGTGAAAAAAATTCAGAATTTTTGATGGTCATGTTTTCTTATTATCAGACAAATCGTTAACATGGCCACCAATGCAATTTTGTACTGTAGTCTATCCCCTGCAACGCGGACAGCTATTTCGGGACCGTGAGGGAAGCACGTCGTGACCGTTGACCAATCCAATGCGTGCTAACATGAACGGCGCGACGCGATGCGGTGACTGACCAATCTCATGCACGCTTCACTGACATGAACGGCGCGACGCGATGCGGTGACTGATATGACCCACCCCGCGATGACAGACAATTGAACCCCAGGCTTACCCGACCAGCGACGGACAGATCGCTCCGCCCCAAGACACGGCCTGTAACTGTTCGTGAAGCAGCGGACAGAATCGACAGTGACAGTGAGTCATTAACGAAGACGAAGTATTTTAGAAAGCGACGGAACTTAGCGCCGACTGTGACAGAAATGCTCAGCTATAGCGTTGTGTGTGTATTTCATACACTGGTGACAACTACAAAGTCAACTGAATACGTCCATACGAACGTATTATTTATGAACCGAATTATCTGCTTAGCAGATTCCTTGTAACAGGCGGTAATATAATAAGCGGATATGTCCGATTGATCCGATTATGACGAAACTAGTTGTTTACGTCATGGGTCATGGCGCACCAAAGGGGAGCAAGCGATGACAGCAGGACTACTGTTGCGAAACGTATGTTAAGTGAAGTTTTGCCTAGCAACCTCACCATGCTTCGTCAATCTTTCAGCAAACGTGGCGACAAATGTAAATCTGCCAGACACTCCGTCGTCTTTTTTGATGAATATTTGGTTTTATGTGTGCGTAGGTGTGATCGGAAGTCAATAGAAAATTGCTGGCAAATTATTCTTCCCCAGTACACAAGTTGCCATTACATGCCTTTGTGCAAAACATAGGTGTGTTTACGTTGAACTGATCACGACACGGGACGGTCGCATAAGTTCCCCATAACTGAATCAATTTCAAACATTTTTATTGATTGCTGATCGGTTTCGGGAACGGCAGAAACCGTTCATTCTTTCAGGGTATCTGGTGTCGGAATCGCAAGTCACCCATGCACATATTGTTTTTACCATTTTGTTACTGACACAGCGTCTCATGGTTGCTAAGGCGAAGCTTAACGTTCATTGGTCATGATTCGGATTCTGAAATCACGTGATGGACCCATCAATTGACGATGGTTGTACGGTTCCTCGTTGGGACACAGAGTCAGCCTAAACCATCTGGCAGCTCGACTATTACGAGACAGCGTACTGCCAGGTGTTCGTCCACCTTAATGAAGGGTGGCACTGCCGAAATGATTACTTCTCAGCTGCGCAGTTATTGACTGACCACGATCTTTATGTGCAGCGTGGGTAGGGAAATTGTGACTATAATAATATTCAGGAAAATAAACTTATGGTGTTATTAAAAAACGTTGTTACCTGTTATGCATTCATTGGTGTTATTAATGTTGTGGCTGCATATTAAATAAAGGAATAACTTGTCAGTTCCCGTTGTTGCTGAACAAAATAAATAAATAACTATATAAACTATTTAAAAGAGCCCCAGCGAAACACCTTCTGCAAACAATTCCTCAAACAGCATGCTGATATTTATCAATCCATCGATGACGCTTCATAATCTGTGCAAACTGCCGACCCTCTTGCAATTCTTTCTGCTCTGCTCGTTTCTGATAGGTAATCATTTATCAAAAACCGAGTAACCGTCTTAACATAACCATCTTAACAGGACCGTTTTAACATTTCATACACTTCATACGTAGTAAGCATACGTCGAAAGTTGGTCCTAATTACAAAATGCATTATATGGATGATACACATTATGCATTTAATATCAAGCGATGGCTGGATATATAAATGTGTCAACGTTTACAGATATTTAGGCACAATTACGTATAATCGTACCGTCCGGGCATGCGACCTTTACTCGCACATATTGATCGATCCCCTGGGCATTAGGGTTGGCATTGTCCTTGTACGCTGCATCAACGTGATGGTAGCATTTTACAACGGCTGCGTCGTCATAGTCGAAAGCGAGACACTTGCTATTCTGGAAAATGCAACCGAACATTGACTAACACAAACGGACAGAAGTAAACCGAAACTAAAGTTGGAAAACAGCATTGTTTTTAAATAACGGAACGTTCGAACGGTTGCTATGATAGACACGAACCTTTTCAAAAGAACAACATATGGGTAACATAGGATCCGTTATAATGCGCATATATTACTCACAGCAAGGCATCCCTTCTTGCAGTCATCTAACGTGAGCAGCGTCGCCTTGGGCTTGCCGTCGTATGAGAGGCGGTTCTCTGTCTTGTTGAAGTCGTCTTCGCACTCTGATTAGCATATGCATAATATAAGGTCACGAAACATACATAAGCAACACTCTGAATTGTAAGACGCAGACACCTAGTAGTAGATAAACAAATATATTAACTGGAAGTATGCTTTATGGGGTGATGAGCGATAACATGGCACAACATTAAAGTGGTGTTGTTGAAAAACGCTGTTTACCGTTATGCATTCATTGGTGTTATTAACGCTGTAGCTGCATATTAAATAAAAGAAAAAACAGTCAGTAATGGGGCACAATTGCATGAGTATGTTCATAGCAGTGATGTTAGGCAGTATAGGTTTTTAGCAGATGAAAAAACAATTGTCCTGGGAGAAGAAAACAAAGAGAAGAAGACGACGAAGAAGACGGAAGAAAAAGATAAAGAAAAAGACGAAGAAAAAACAGGGTAAATAGTCAAATAAACACTATACGAATAAAAGTCACTGTTGACATTTTAGTTTGTTATGTGGTAATAGAAAGACAGGAACCTTTATGTGGAAATTCTGAAGTAACACATGTTCTTACTAAAACTAAAATATCGGCCATCATTTAACTTGTCATAAAAGCTAAGATAGCATATATCATACCAAATGCAAGTGAGATACAAAAGTGAATGAATTGAAATGTTAGCAAAATTAAGTAAACTATTTGTTCGATAGAAACGGAATTAATGAAATGGGATATGTTACGTGCGTACGGTTTTTATCCCGAAAGCCGTCTTATTTGGGCATATGCGTTATACACAAAACTACACATATTAGTCGTTATCCCCCCCCCCACTAAGAACAGTGTACAACATATACCGATATCAATATCCATTGAAGAAACCGTCTCACAAGCCTCAAAGAATGACTCGTGCACATCGCGGGCAACTAAATGCGGTCAGTGTCAATGGTAGTTTCCACACTGTTTGGATCTAACTTCTTTCTGCGCGGTTTGTGTCTACTTTTAAGTATGTGCTTTCCTCTAACAGTATGACATTTTTATTTTACTTCAAAAGCGATTTTGTTCGTTCAACGTGACTTTCTTGCATCATATCTATACTACGGTTTGACTATTTTCACAGTGACATTTAAGAAAATGGTTGATCATCACAATCCACACGCATTTTCATTGTCGATTCTCTGTAGTAAACCCGACTGAAGATTGTGTACGTAAAACGGTTGTACAACTACATGCAACGGGATGGGGGCAACTGCAATGCATGTATGTAGAAAAAAACAGGAAAGTTATTTTGGACATGTGGTGAGAAAAGAACGTGGAATGGAGAATGATGTGACGCTTGGGGGAATGAGAGGGAAAAGAAGGCGAGGGAGACCAAGAACAAAATGGCTAGACACTATCAAAGACGTAAAGGGACCCTCTATTAACATTACGAGACGGGACGCCAGAGAGCGAGTGGAATGGAGAGGAGCTACCGCGGCTGTCGACAGGGGTCGGACACGACTCGACGGCACAAGGTGACAAGGTGAACAAAGGTCACTGTTCAGGAGGAGGAGGCCATATGAAAGTTCAACGGAGGAGGTTACTAAAAATAGACACTAGGGAAACCCAGTATTAATGAGTTTTTTTTAATGAAAACGTAGTATGAGTTTGATTCATAAAATTCGTGCATGATTAATGAGGTAAGGAGGCTGAATGGCTCGTGGGTCCATCTGGCGGCTCGTGGGTCCATCTGGAGGGAGTAGGATATAGGTGCTCGCGTTTCGCGGAATGCCATATTAGGAATGCGGTCGTTTTGTACCCCGTAATATGACACCGCTCTGCCGCGTTCCCGAAAGGACGCATTAAGGCGATACTAACAGTTGACTAATGGATTTTGGTATTGTGAAATGCACGTTTTAAATAATGTGGCTTGATATAGTCATAATTATTAGTGCTGTAGTTAAAGCGCTGGTTCGCCCACTGTTTTTATGTAAGTCTGAACAAGATGAAAAATAAACCCGTCATTTGCACCTAAAACGCTGTGTGCATCATGCACTCTCGCCTGGTTTATCTCGCTGCCAGTGTAGCCATAGTGCATTTTAAGCTAAGTACATCACTTAGCTTGAAATCATTACACACGTAACTAATTTTGCTAAAATACATATAAAAGCGGTATGCACTTAGAAAAATCGTCGGCACTGTCGGACAGAAAAATCAGAGTAAGACAAACATGTTCTACATGAATAACGACACATTGCTTATCTTGTTCTAAATACATTGTTTTGGGATTATAGAAAATAAATAATTTTCCATTATAGCACGTTTGCTGTATTAAATGACACCGACATGACGGACGCAATGTGTACGCAATGTATAAGGAGCAAGGGTGTGGCTTGAGGTAGGAAAGACAGAGGACTGTATGCTGGACGCAATGTATCAGGAGTCAGGATGTGGCTGGAGGTAGGAGATACAGAGGAGAGTATGGTGTACGCAATGTATAAGGAGCAAGGGTGTGGCTGGAGGTAGGAAAGAAAGAGGACTGTATGATG
>SDWI01000903.1:110681-127126 GCA_009193005.1 Lamellibrachia luymesi
CGTGTGCGTGTGCGTGTGCGTGTGCGTGTGCGTGTGCGTAAGTGCGTGTACATATAACCGTTAATGGAGAGCATGCCAGTTCTAGTGATGCAAAAAAAAATAGTGCATACATATTTTAATGCTAGTGTGTAAAGGGAAAAATTACGACTTGGTATAAAAAAAATCCATAGATAACAACTTGGAGCATAGAAAGTATGTATGTAGTTGCCCGAGTTTGTTAATTTGTTGGTTGAATATAGGAGACCCCACAATTGCAAATCTTTAGCCACAATTGTTTTATTTTTCAGAATTTTTTTTTTTAAAGTATCTACAACTTTAAAAATCTTATCAAATGCCTCATGAAGAAATGTCTTGGCATGTAAATATTGTATGAGCAAATCTCTTTCTAACAAAGTCACAAAACACATTTCTGTTTTAAATGTGTGCAGCCTTAAGCAAAGTCTTCCAGCTACCACCAATGCATCACGTGCCCAACCCGCATGAACCGGACTATTGACCTGTGCTAGGGTCCGGTGCCTAATGCGTGTAGGTCCATAGCCAAGTCACCGATCGGCGACGCCGATTACAACACTGTTCGCCTGGTTCCTATTTATAGATGCCTGCACAATATGTTAGGCGACAGATCAAAGTGTGGAATGAAGTCAGTACAGCTAGACTGCAGGATTGTTTTGACTGTACTAACTGGGATGTTTTTTGGGATTCCTGTGATAGCCCGGATGAATTTACCGATGTTTTGACCAGTTATGTTTCTTTCTGCGTTGACACTGTTATACCCGTGCAGAAGCGTAAAGTGTATCCAGACAACAAACCTTGGGTTTGTAAACAACTGAAAAAAGGTATTGAATAAGAAGAAAAGGGCGTACATTCAGGCAGATTTAGCTGAGGGAAGGGAAGTTCAAAGGACTGTCAGTTCAGAAATTAGGAAAGCAAGGGAAAGTTATAAAAACAAAATAGAACTGAAGTTTAAAACAGGTGATATGAGAACAGTCTGGGAATGCATTAAGTCGATGAGTTACATGCAGCAAAATAGGCAGATTTCCAATCGCTGATCACCGTTGGGGGGTAGAGATGACAGGGTCTTTGCAGAGGATATGAATTATTTCTCCTCTCGTTTCGACACACACGACTTTCGTTCTGTCATTGACGATATTAGGAGATCAACAAAGACAGATGGTGAATTAGTAATTGAAGAAGAGGATGAGCTGAGAGTATTCCAGTGTACACTTTTGAAGAAAAGTCCCGGTCCTGATGGCATTTCCGGTTAGGTTTTGAAGAATTGTGCCACTCAGTTGTCTAGTACCTACCACTTAATCTTCCAGGTCTCTCTCTGCTCACAGAGAATTCCTACCTTGTGGAAAGCGTCAACTGTCATTCCTCTCCCCAAAAAAACCTCGCCCTGCCAGCCCAAATGATTTTTGTCCAGTAGCGTTGACATCGCACGTAATGAAGAGTTTTCAAAATATTGTCAAAACCATGATCATGAACCGCACCGTCCATCTTCTAGACCCCCTACAATTTGCAAATCGGCCTGGGAGAGGAGTGGAGGACGCAGTCGCTACTTTGCTAAACCTTGTACATTGTCATCTTGGGAAGGCCAAAGCTCATGCCAGAGGTCTCTACCGTGATCTCAGTTCCGCTTTTAATACTCTGCAGCCTCACCTGTTTTAAAAAAATATGTTTTTATTTAAACTTGAGTCTGACTTGGCCCTATGGGTGCTTGAATTTTTGGTGGGAAGATCCCAACAAGTTCGTGTGATTGACACCATGTCTAGTGTGAAGGTTGTGTCCACTGACACACCCCAAGGATGTGTCTTGTCCCCCCTATTGTACATCTTGTGTACTAATGACTGCAGGAGCACCCATCCAAATAGGTGTTTTATTAAATTCTCAGATGACACAGTTTTACTCAGTTTGCTGTTTAATGAAGAGACTGGCCACGGTCCCGTTGTAGAGGACTTTGTTGATTGGTGTGATAAATCGTGTCTGTTCTGGAATTAAAAAAAAATCAAATATATGTATATTGACTTTAGGAAAGACCCTCCGTCCCAGACTGCCACTGTCATCCACGAAGATAAGGTGGAGGTAGTTGACGAATACAAATACCTCGGTACGATTATTGACAACAGACTGAGGTGGGGCTGTCGCTGTAGCGCTACGTATAACAAGTGCCAGCATCTTCTATACTGTCTAAGGAAGCTTCGTTCCTATAACATTGATAATACCATTTTGTTCATGTTTTATAAGTCGTTTATCGAAAGTGTTTTGACGTTTTCTTTTATCTGTTGGTTTGGGAACGTCAGACAAAAAGACAATAATAATCTGCAGCGAATTGTAAACATCAGCAGCAAAGTGACTGGTACGAAAAAATCCACTCTCACTGTTCTATATGAAAAGGAGGTATTACGGAAAGACGCTCGCATTCTGGCTGACAGCGCGCATATTTTGCATGAGGAATACGTCCTTCTGCCGTCGTCTAGACGGTTTAGAACTGTTACATGCAAAACAAATAGAAAACGGCTATCGTTTATTCCTATGTCTGTTCGACTGTTAAATGACATTTCTCTCTAACGCTGCTTCTGAACCAGTCTTCAGTGCTTGTAGCTATACTGCTGATATCTATTATAAGGTTGTATGTGTGTGCCGGCGCGAATGCATGTGTGTGCGTGTTTTTAGCAGGGTTTATATGTTGCTGTTTTTTACTACATTACACTATGATGCTATTTTATCTATGATGAGACGACCACAATTAAATTTATCATTATTATGTTTTAGAAAGCGCTTGAAATTTATGTATTTTATTTTATGAACGCTGCACAAAAATTTTCCTCCATGGGAAAATAAAGTATTATTGTATTGCATTGTATTGTATACATAGCACTGGCTGACCCCGGTTAGATCAGACCAGGGAGGGAGGGAGGGAGGGAGGGAGGGAGGGAGGGATTGCACAGTGCCCCATCTAGCGACTAGGCATTTTACTAAAGTCATCTGATCGTACAAAATGGCGGGTGGAGCGAAGTCTACAAAAAGGTGAGCATGGTGATCATTTTTCAACAGTCTGTTGTAAATTGATGATGTTGTTGAGGTGGGTTATCTATTGAATGAATGGGGATATATAGGCGAAACCCTATCATGATGACGGTTAATATCCTATTCAGGCAAGCCGCAACTCAGTGGTATTATGGTAAGATTGGTATTATAACTTCATGAAGCGCCATCCGCTTTTGTCGTTACGAGCTCCCGAGCCGACTTCACTTGTTAGGGCCCAAGGCTTTAACCGAAAAGGTGTCTCCCGTTTTTTCGATCTCCTGGAGAAAGCTCTCAAGGAACACGGTTTCAACGCAACGCAAATATACAACGGTCTGATATCCGCACAGAAACCGAGTAGGGTACTTCCAATTAAGGTAAAAAAGCAGGTAGGAGGGATGACCAGTGCAGAAAATGGCGAAACGATTTGGTTTGCTATGTAAGCGCGTCGGGGCGATACGTCACTCCAATGGTGATATTCAAAAGTAAACGTATGTCTGATATATTGATGGAAGATGCACCACCAGGAAGTCCCGTTATCAGTAACGACAGTGGTTGGATGGATCACGATTCATTCATCGCCTGGATCCATCACTTTCAGCTCGACTGGCTGTCTACAAATAATTGACTTATGGAAGACAAGAGAGATCGGGCTAAAACTGATGATACAGTTAGTTATGTCGCTAGTTTGATTGTGGCACTATACGGCTCAGAAAGTTGGGCTATGAAACAGACTGATTAAAAAAGTTGGACGCTTTTGAGATGTGGGTGGGGCTTCGAGTAAGCTGGGTCGAGAAGAAAACACATTTATAATAAGTCGTGTGTCTGGGTTAAAAACCCGCTCAAAAGCGCAATGCTAAATAAGCTTAAATAAATTGAAAAGCTAAAATAAAATGTGGATAAAAGACAGACAAACATCACTTTCACTGCACTTTCCCATAACCCATATGGATCGTTGGGGCACCATTGGTGACTTTCTAACCAGTTCTCCCCACGTTTCCCTGTTCTCGACAGCCCTCTGGGAGTCATCGAACTCCATTCCTGTCCACTCTTTGATGTTGTCTTCCCACCTCTGCATGAGCCATCTTTACGACACGTTCGACGTCTCCACCTTATGTTGACGACCGAATTACAGTGTTCAGCCTACTATTCCGCTGCCTTCCCCGCGCGCGCGCGACACCAGTGCGCCTGCATGAGCTGTGGTCATGACACGTTAGCCGTCTCCACGACGTATGGACGGCAGGCGTAATGTGCGTCAAGCCTACCGTTCAGCTGTCTTTCCCGTGTGCGACACCAGAACGTCCGATCATGTTATAATAACATGCTAAATCACCGGGTGGTACCATGTAACTGTCGCTGTTGTAGTTTCCCGGGAAATGTGAGTCGCTCAACTAACCCAGTGGCTCACCTAGCACTACCTTCAACTATCCTTTACGTCAACACCCCCTAAGAATTCTTAATACATCTTCGTTCATATGCTCACCGATATGTGCAACCAAATAACTACTGTTATTAATAGCCTGTGTTGCATTTCAGCTACTCGCGTCACGCTTGAATGAACATATGGGACATAGCGGTTGGTAGATGGTTTGAAAGTAAAGTCATACACATACCTCTAGTTTGTTCAGTATTCATCTTCCTCTTGCAGTCAATGTATGTTCATGTAAGTGTATTTAAACCATTTCATTGTGACTGCATATCTGGGAGTAGCTTACCTTGTTACTAATGGAATGTATTCTCAAATCGCCTAAACTATCGCGCCAATTTCCAACGGCAGTTAAACACCATTGTTTTCCGACGGGAATATGTGTTTGCATCACATATTGCACCCCGAAAACATAACGCAAACGTCCCAAAGTCACACTCCCAGAATTATGAAGGGGTGTTAACCCCAGTCCCATCTGTTTTTTTCAATTTGGAGAGTCCACATCCCACCAATCTCACCTCCCACCAATTTTTTAGGCCAACTTCACACCAGTTTTATACGAATAGCCACCCACACCCTGCCACACTCCTTCACACTAGCGCTTCACTGCATTACGGCTACGTATGAGATAAGTTCAACTGATAGGCTATACGTTGTGTACTGAGATACGTTCGGAGCATGGAACGTATGACTGAAACTGTCTACTAGACCGCCCCATTAACAGAACTCTACGATCTGCTTCGCTGCCAGCCCTTTTATTCGTACCGGTTTCACTGACTGTCACACATGGTGATCGCCGTTTCGCTGTTTGTTCAGCAGTAGTATACAAAAGGGGGTTCTGGCGCAGCAACCTCCTCCAGACCCCTCTGTGTAGCACATGGGGCCCGTCCCCACCCCCGGGCGGCCTCCAGCCATTGTTTGTCGGAATCTCAAGCAGCGGCAATCGTGCAACATTGCGACCCTCCGCGCCGTTCATACAGGAACGCCGGTAGGCGTAGCGTCGCGCGGTGCAGCTCAGATCACCCGGCGTTAATACAGGACCGCCGTTCATACAGAAACGGCGGTGGGCATATATATAGTCGCGCCGGCAGTTCAGATCCGGCCGGTGGGCCGTTCATACAGGAACGCCGTTCAAGCGGTACCGACGGGAACGCGGATTGACTGAATAGACCAGAGCCAGAAATGCGGACTACTGTGCAGCACAGGCACGCGTTTCTGCAGGGGTCATGCATCGGTTAGACTTCCTGGTTTATTACACACGAATGTAGGGTATAGTAAGTTTGGATATAGAACGATTAAAAAATATCATACCATCTGACATCAGTGCATTTGTGCACGGACATTGCCAGGTTTGCTGGTGAAAGCTGTTGAAATGGTGGATGTTTAGATGATTTTAGTAGGCGGAAGGATATTTGTGATTTGTTTGGCCACTAGACGTGTGTGCGCTGTAATTCAAGGTAATATTGGTAAACATTGAGGGGTATCAAACATACAGGCATATTACAAGAGTTAAAAATGTTTAATTTTGACAAAACTCGATCCGCAAGTCAGTGGGATGATAACAGCGGCTGGTGAGAACTTTTAGAATTTTTTATAATTATGTAAAACGTTAACATGGCCACCAATAGGAAATGTAACTGTTGGCTGAATCCTGCAGCTGGAACAGCGCGCGTTAAGCAGGTCAGAGCGGGTTTAAGTGCATGTGCTGCACAATGGGGGTAAGACCACAGTTGACCTTACTGTTTAATGTTTCACGCGAATGTAGGGCGTATTAAATTGCGATATGTGAATTTAAACAATTCATATGATGTGACATAAGTGCAATTGAGCAGGCATATTCACAGGTATATTTGTAGAAACTATTGGCTGTGAAATGGTGCATTTATTTGCGAGTTTAACAGGCGGAGGGATTTATGGAAATTTATCTGCTATGGGCCACATGGGCGCATGAATACATGGCTATTTTTGTAAAAAAAATTGATGGGCATCGCACGTCGGGGCGTTTTAAAAGACCTGGAGGTATGTGATTTTGATTAAATTTGGTCAGTATGTCAATGAGATGATGGCAGCTGCTGCGAAACATTTTCGGAATTTTTGATGGTCACGTTTTCTTATAATCAGACAAAATGTTAACATGGCCACCAATGCAATTCTCTACAGTGGTATGTCCCCTAAAGCACAAAAAATATGCATGCCGGGCCTCCTAGGGAAGACTAGGGGGTGTATGGGGCGGGCTTTCATCCACTGGCCCCACGGCCGCGCAGTTGTAGTTTAAGATGCAGCCAGTTTTTTATGAAGGATGCCCTGGCCTCGTCCCTTTCCCGTCGGATAAGGGATTTTTTGTTTCTTCATCAGTCACGACTGCTGCGTGGGCTCCAACCCGAATTTGGCCTTTCAAAGTGTTATATTTCTCCACCTTATCTAGGACCAGGCGGAATTCATGGTCGGAGATCTTGCCATCAATCAGGTCAGTGGACATGTGGTCTGCAATAGTATTTAACTTGCCGAGGGCAAGTACTCGGATCTCGCCATGTTTCTTGTCCTTGACGGCTAGGCGGCAACTAACAACTTTGCCAGCAACCCGAGTAGCCCACAGGCTAGAGCCGTCACTTCCAGCCCCAATACGACTGGTGCTGCAACAATGGTGGACAGGAGGCCGACACATCCAATGCCCATTCCCATACTGGCAGTGAGTAGAGCAGTGTCAACGCCATCGGCGGCATTAAAACCACGGCGGTACTTTATGTACAGGGCTGCGCGTCTATCCCGCTCTTCTTTGAGCTGCCGTTTGAGACGGTCTACCTGCTGCAGCCGGTGTTGTCGACCCGGCGCGGGCTCTACCGCGGGCAGCTCGGGGTGTAGTTCTGCGGTGGTGTTGTTGGCTGCTTCATGGTATTTTGATAGATGTACTTGTATCCAACTGGGGTTTCCGGTGGGAGCGCGTACATTTCCATCGTTGTAGCCCGTGTGGTGTCCTTGTCAAATACTGGACTGCTATTATCACTACCATACTGTTGGGCCTGTCCAATCAGTGACCACCACGAGTTTAGTTGATAAGAAGTGGACAATAGCCCACCCATGTGGTCGGAGTTGTTATGCACAAGGTAGCCTATGCCACTGGGTATATTTCCTTCTGTCGAATTACCCATGGGGGCGGTGAGGCGGCGGTTTATTGATGGCATGTCGCGGTGTGTAAAGGCCAAAGGGCTGTATTTTTGCATTACCTCTTATTCGCGCTTGGTACTATTTGGATAGATGTACCGGACCAAGATGCGGTAACTGTAACCTCCAGGCTCCTAGGCTCGGCGGTACTTCCACAGCTCATGTAGCCTTCAGCCACTTGTGTAGGCCATTTCATCTCTGACGGCATCCCATCTGCTAGTAAAAAGTTATATGACTCTTGCTGTACAATCAGAATAGGATCTGTGGTCGGTGGTGGATAAGCAATGCGGATGCCTTAACAGTGTTTCAAGCGTCGAAGAAGCGGTTGATCAACTCAGCTTGCTGTGCAGCTGAATAATGGACGGCGTGTAGGCTGCTCCCAGGAAGCTTGGTTACATTTATAGAGGCCGCATATGGAATACGTGTTCCCACATCGCGCAGTGCATTCTGGACAGCGTTCCGATCCGGATTTGTTCCTGCCCATGATGGCAGCATCTGGAAAGTAACAAACGGCGTATTATTTTTTTCTACAATCCGCGTACCGTGATGGCCAGGGTGTCGATAAGACCATCGTGATGGCCAGGGTGTCGATAAGACCACGGTGATGGCCAGGGTGTCGATAAGATCATCGTGATGGCCAGGGTGTCGATAAGACCATCGTGAATGCCAGGGTGTCGATAAGACCATCGTGATGGCCAGGTTGTCGATAAGACCATCGTGATGGCCAGGGTGTCGATACGACCATCGCATACGCGAGAGAAGGGGGGCATCGTGTCTGTTTCGCCCTGACTCAAGAACATTACAATGAACTCCACACCCGGCCGTATGAATTTCACACACCGTATTCGCCCGACTAGATCTAGCCATAGGTTTCCATCAGGGCACCACCTTTGGTTGCACCAGCCGGTGCCATAGACGGGCACTGCTATCACAATTAACTCTTAATCTGTGGCAAGTGTGTCAGCGATCAGAGTAGCCAGGCCTGCACCGTAGCCTGCCTCCAGGCCATATCCCATATGTAGTCCAATCGTCAGGGCATGATTGTTCTATCTTGGCCAAGCTATCAGATCGAACGTTTCTCGGTACCCGCAGGAAGGACGGTATTGTCGCGGTTTTAAACCAGTCCGAGGTCTGTGAGGTGTTATTCTCTCCGGCAAAAATAATTGCTTCGAGCTTCCCCCGGACTGCCGTATCAACATAATCCTTTGTCGCAGCATCCTGCGCGGCCGTGGGGCCAACCAGGCCCGTGACGCTATCGTTGTTCAAGGCAAGGGCGCCTGTCATGGTGTCGCCTGCCTTGACAACAATGGCACGTAGTGACCTATTCGGGATGTCCACGCATGACATTTTCGCATAGTCGCCGCATGCCGTTCACGAGCCAACAGGCCCGTAGATGCTCATCGTATATCAAGAAAAACAGATATTGGAAGGTCGTAGTTATCAATCCTCTGTCCAGTATTTTCGCGGACCAATACTTTCAATTCGTCCGCCGTACCACACCTAAGACACTTACATTCTGGGTGGGGACAACAACAGTTTTAATGCCACCAAATGAGCGGCATCCCACACCCACAACCCCTAGGAATGTACTAGGTGCACCGTCAAGGATATTGTGGGTGGTGTTGACCTGCTCAAGGTGGACATGGAGCGTCTTTGTGGGACAAAGGCGGTCGCCCATATAAGTCCCAGCATCAAGCTACCCCGATACGTCGAGACACAATAGAGTTAATAGCCCCGTCGTAAAATGTACTTTCCGCCCATTTGGCACTACCAGTGTGACCAGGCCATTGACTTTGCTGACCTCAAGGGTAGTGCCCGAACTTTCAACTAGATCCTTTAGGAGGTTGAAGCTCCAAAGCCCCGGAACCATCTCAAGGGTGTTTGTCTATCCATCATTAGACTGCCAGGAGAATGTTTCACTGAACCCCACGTTGTTCCAACCTACGGTGTAGGTGATCGACCGAAGGCCAACGCGCAGGTTACTACCCGTGCGGTTATCAATGTACTGCAGGAGATCCACAGCGTCAGCCCTTTGAACATTTGTCAGTGTCTGATACATGCCGCGATCTGGTCGCATCATGGACAAACAGGCATTCGCATTCAATAGGGACGCCTGATATCGGACAGGAGGGGTTTACTCCGCCCAAATAAAGGGCGAGCAGTTTACACAGCCCAGCGCCGTGGTGGCGGCCGCAAGTGGCGAGTTTACGACACAGTTTCCCGATATCTTTGAAAAGTACCGCGTGGAGGAGCATCCCCGTGCAGTTTTTGGCAGAACCAGGTGAATCTCGCGGTTTGGCGCGCCACAAGAGGCTGTGGTGTGTCGTTCAAACAACACCAGGATGCTGTTCCCCCAACGAAGACCCTCATCACCTTTCACGTCTACCATCAGGCTCGGAGGATTCTAGCTGAGATCCAGGCGCCGCTGCCCCAGGACCATGCATGGAATGCCTTCGACAACCCATACGACAGAAGGTCATCAGAGCGGATCTGCAGCGAGTTTGGGGTTTCTCAACACACTGACTGGCGAGTCAAAGGCCCCAACAATGGGCTGGGTCTGGTCTACTTCTAGGCAAGCCACGTGGAGGGGGGGGGCATACCCGCTTGTGGGGCCGGATACCTCGAATACTACAACCCAGCGAGGATGTCGTTCACAAACATGACGTCAAACACGGTTCTGCCTGTAAACCACATTACACAGGAAACTGAGCTTTCTTGGGTCCCATTAATCGTTGACAAATCGGTGGGGTTTTCCCAGCGTGGCATTGAAAAATTCAATGATTCTATCCGGACGTACGTCTGGGCGATTATCGGGGCCCATGCGCAAACGCATCTTAGGAACAGGCACAACCTTCGGTACTCAGAAGCAGTTCCTGGCAAACATAGAAGATGCCATTTCATTTCGTGTCGGCGCTATACTGACCTGCCCAAAGACCCCCACTGGGCCGTAATCTGTGGAAAAACGGGCTGCGGATAAACTGTCTTTACACTCGATCTCCTTGAGGGCGTCTACCGTGGCACCTTCCGGCATATAGTCATCCTCTGTCCAACCGTGCGGCACATCAAAACATACCAGGCCCAACCATGGGTATGGACAAACCCCGAGGTCTACATCGTCGACCCGGGAGAACGGCTCCACGATTACCAGCGGGCTGTTCGCAGCCGAGCCCACCTTGTACATCATAGACGACTGTGCCGCGAGCAAGGCCCTAACAAAGAAGGATATGCTATCTGATCTGAGCTGGCCTTTAGCGGTCGACATGAAGAGCAGAGTGTCTGGGTTTTGACCCCGAAGTACAATGCGGTTCTGAAGGACATCAGAGAACAAACACGGTGGATGGTTCTGTTTCATTGCAAAGACCGAAACTCGGCAAAGACCGAAACTCGACTACGCCCTCCGAGAGAACGACGTGATGCGGTCGCGGGATAAGAGGGCGGCGGCTCGTCGGCTGTTGGCTGAGACGAAGCATGCTAAGCTGCTATTGAAGACTGATCAACCTGTTGTTTACAAGGCGCTGTGTTCGTAGAACGAACCAGGCCGCTGCAATCATGAGGAAAGCACTCCTGCTGAGCAAACAGATCCAGCCCCCGCTGGAACAGCCGCGGGGGCTTGGACCGAGGGAACCGCTGCTGCCAGAGGCCAAGGCAGCTGTGGTCTCGACCCGGTCCGCTGTTCCAGCGGTTCCCGCGGCGGTCGAGCCAACGCAATGGCCGTCGTATGTACTTGGTGGTCTAGGAATCGCAGGGGTGTTGTGGCTGCTGGCAAATGTCAAGACTGGCGCAGCCGCTGTAGCTGTAGCAGCGGCAGCCGCGGGAACCGCTGGAGCAACGCCCTTTCTAACCGCGGCAGCCGCTGTTCCAGCAGCTGCTAAGCAATTGAAGGCAGTCCCGAGACCCGTTCTATATGCAACAAGAATGGCAGCATCCACCGACGGAAACATGCTCACAAATGCGGCATACCACTCGGCTGTGGTATCTGGTCTGGACATTGGCTATGCGCGCCTGGTCAAAGTGGTAACGGGTGGGGCGGCCCCGAGCTCGAGTTTACCGCAAGGGACTTCGGACTGGTTGTGCTCGATGTGGGTCTGGCCATGACTATGATGGACATGCTTGTCAAGCAAGGCATCATCTCCGCAGGCATATTGAAGTAACCTGTCCTGTGGACATACTTCTTGTTGTTCCGACGAGCATGGCCTCGATTGCTGACAGGCGGCGCCCTTGTGGTTCACCGTGGGTAGGCTATTGTGGAGCGGTTCAACCGGACCCTCGCAGATGGGCTGTATGACCACCAGTATGCGCAGGAACTGCTGGACTCAAGTAGGCGGTCGACAGAGTGGGTGCGCCGTTTGCCGGGATTATAGCGGCTCTGAACAACGAGGTGATGCATCTGAA
Organism: Lamellibrachia luymesi; assembly: GCA_009193005.1. Lineage (NCBI taxonomy): Eukaryota > Metazoa > Annelida > Polychaeta > Sabellida > Siboglinidae > Lamellibrachia > Lamellibrachia luymesi. Next base: position 122,686 of record SDWI01000903.1, read on the forward strand.
AAAAGCCCTCCCTAGCGATTCGCGAAAGGAGTGTCGTGGGAACCGCTGCTGTGGCACCTGCCCGGCGACATGTATGCCTGGAGGAGCAGAAGCTCCCTTCTGACGTGAATGTGCGGTACGTTTATCAACCAGGCGAGCTGGAGGGAGGTCGCCGCCGTGCTACTGACCCGGTGTGGTCCCTCAATGTGTACCGGCTCGGTCACTCTACGACCAAACCAGGGAAGCCTGTCCTGTACTATATGTCCCCTGGACAGGACGGGCCGGCCCGTGGGTTTGTCCGGGAAGAGCTGCTGGTGGTGCTACCCCCCGGCGGCGTGCTTCCGAAATTACTCGCTGAGGATTTCCTCAAGCAGGTAATCCAATGGGTTATACGGTACTGCATCTTCGTGGCCGTATGCCAGAGTATCGACACCATTTTCTGCGATCCAGCGTTTTGAATCGAATGGTGACAGGGACACCTTGTTGATCAGCATGCCGAAGATCTGGTGGCGCTCACTTCTCAACATGTCCATCCCGTGGCGGAATGTCTTTCTCTCGAAGAGGGCCTCCTTGTACTGCTCATGGCGGAGGTGTTTTTTTCACCACACACTTCTTCACACCTTTTGCCTTCCGAATCTCGCTGTTGTCCTCCTTGAGGATGGTATACATCTTGGGGCGTAGGCCTACGTACTCCGCAATGGGAAGGCCGGCACACTCGTCCTTCATCTTGCCGATGATCTTTTTGTTGGTGTTGCTGTGGAGTTGGTGGTCCTTTGGGTAGTCGCTGGTATAATATAGCTGTGCACAGGTTGCCATGTCTTTATATACATCCTCAGTCTGGTTCTCAAGCAGCAAGCTGTCGAATGCAATGCAATGTAATCCGACGGAATCCAAAGCAATCCTTCGCAACCCAAAGAAATCCAGTGCAATGCAGCGCAATCCTACGCAAACCTACGCAATCCAACACTTTCCAAAGCAATCCAACCCAATCCAAAGAAATCCAACGCAATCCGTTGCAATCCGTTGCAATCCAACGCAATCAAATGCAATCCAAAGCAATCCAACGCAATCCAACACACTCCAACGCAATCAGTCGCATTCCAACGCAATCCAACACACTCCAACGCAATCAGTCGCATTCCAACGCAATCCAACACATTCCAATGCAATCAGTCGCAATCCAACGCAATTCAACACATTCCAACGCAATCAGTCGCAATCCAACGCAATCCAACACAATCCAAAGAAATCCAACTCAGTCCGACGCAATCCAATGCAAATAAATGTAAATCAATGCAATCCAATGTAACCCAATGTAATCAAAGGAAAGCAAAGAAAAGGAAAGCAAAGCAAAATAAATCTAAACTAAACTAAAATAACTAAACTAAACTAAACTCAACTAACTAAACTAAACTAAACTAAACTAAACTAAATTAACTAAACTAAACTAGACTGAACTAAATTAACTAAGCAAAGCAAAGCATAGCAAAAAAATCTAAATTGGAATACAATACAATGGAACCCGACGCAACTCGGTTCAATCATATGCAATACAATGAAATCCGACGCAGTCCAAAGGAATACAACGAAAATCCTTCTCAAAGTCGCTGGTAGCCTGCTTGCAAAGCTCCGTGTTCATCCGGAAGTAGGGCTCCATCCATGGACTCTGGTCGAACCTCAGAGCCCGGTGAACCTTCTTCAGCCGCATGTCCAGAGATAGATAGAGCAGTAGGTTGCGGTAGTGAAGCGCAAGCGGTTACGCGTTGTGCGCATCGTACAGTTCCTGCGGGTACTCAACGTCTACCTCGAGGATGTAGTCCTTTCCTGCCGCTGTTCCAGCAGTGTGAGATACAATCTCCCCACTGAGCTTCTCACAGTCCTCTACCCACTCGAAAGCGCCTGTAGGTAGTGCCTGGCTCATCGCCCACCCGGTTGTTGGCATCCAGGTAGAGGATGTGACTCTTGGTCTTGGTGGGGTCGTAGCCTGCGACCTTTGGGTTGTTGGCCTTGGTATATGGCTTGGAGACTATCGAAATCCCACATCGCAGTCCTTTCTCGATGAAGACGTGCATGTCATAGTCCGTTAGTAGCTCCAACTCTACATCGTCTTCTTCAGCAGCGCGTCCCAGCTCAAGCCGGGGCTTGTTTAGTAGTGAGCTGGATCTAGGCCATACTGCTTCTGGCAGGTCTTCCGGAAGGTTGTCAGAGCGAAGATAGAGGTCGTGGTATACGCCCATGTTGTGACAGTCGAAAACGTCACAGACCGTCTGAGCTGTTAGTCCTCTTCAGCGATGTTTTCACCTGGGAGCTTACTATAGAAGGTCTCGCGTTGAGGCAGCGTCTCATTGAAGCGCCCCCAGCTGTCCATGTACTCATAGGGGTAGACACCCTTACGCAGAAGTAGTTGGCGCTTCTGCTTGTCTGGCTCATATATGGCTGTGATGCGAAAGGCTTCTGGCGCGGTTCCCGCTGCAGCAACAAGTCGGTCAAGTGAGGTCAGGAGGAACTGGGCGCTGTCGATGAACCGCAGCTGACCCAGGGAGAGGGAGATGTACTTTTCTGTGTTGTTGGGGATGCAGGAGATCCTACCTTCAACCTACCTGCATCAAGAGGTGTGAGTCGTAGCCACGAAGGTTGTGGAAGACCAAAGGTATGGTGGTCGTTTTGAGGTTCAGCCGTAGCTTCAGGTTACATGCATTATTTGCTGCCCCTCTGTACTTCCTTGTGACGTGGGGATGGTCGCGGACGCTGTAGGGGGAACCGCGATCTAGGGCTTTGTTGCACATGTGGCAGATGGTTGCCGTGTTGTGGGCTCGCCAGTCTTCTGGTATCATTGTTTTTCATGGTTTTAGGGTTAGCTAGAATTGCCATAATTTTCTTTTCGTCTTCCTGCAGTGCATACAGGAGACGCTCTGCGGCGTCGAGGCCTCTATAGATTACTGGAGGCTTAGCATAGCCGTCATATCTCACCACAATGTAGCCGAAGCCGCAGGCCTCGTGTTGCTGTGTTCTTTGGGTGTTACTCTTGCTCGGATCGAGCTCTCGTCCCGCAATCTTGGTGGTGAGGGCCTCGAAATCGGCGTAGATGATGTAAGGGGCCGGTAGCTGCTTGTGCCAGTTCTGGAAGGAGACCTTGTTTTTTGCTCTCATCAACCCTTACTGCCGGGACTGAGGACCGCTTATTGCTTGCTGCAAAGAACCGGGTCTGTGAGGTTTTGGTCTCGCACGTGGTACTGCAATTGGTTTCAGTTCCGCTAGTGAGGCTGGAGGGGCTGCCCCGGCTCGGTTCCCACGCACGTTCCACCACTCCGCAAGTGTTTCGGGTGTCATAACACCCTGATTAAAGAGCTGCAGCAATGCTTGTGCGGCACTATCCATCGTATGGGTATATTATATGCAGAACCCCAGCTCTAAATGGGTGTTCTACGCCCCTCAACTCCTCCATCACCTGATTGAACTGCCGTCTGTCTCTTCTCTCTGTGCTTATTAGCCTGTACCGAATCCGTTCACTGTCACATGATCGACAAAGCCATGCCTCTGTCGGTGTACCAATACCACACATATGGCATGGGTGGGGCTCATCTGCGCCCTTTCTGAACTGGGCGCGGTGCTGCTTACAATGCTCGTAGACGCAGCTATTGTCACAAGGACTCAAACTGCCAATCATTGGCCACCGACACCGGTTCTGGCCTTTCATATTGGTGGGTATACGCCATGCTACAGACATGTCCAAATGGAGTGTTGGCGCCTCCTGTATAAATAAACACTTCACCGCCCACGCGGGAACCACAGTTGGGGGGCCGCCGGGGGTGTGTTACACAGAGGAGTCTGGAGGAGGTTGCTGCGCCAGAACCCCCCTTTTGTATACTACTGTGTTTAAGACACTTTTAAAAAAATCACCTTTTTAAACAATTATTATTATTTTCTAAGCATATTTATTTAATTATTTTCACTTGTATTATTGAACTTATTTAAAGTATAGTTCTTAAAAAGTTTTTTTTTATAATTGTATTTAGCGTTTGTATGGTTATATTCTGAGTCCTACTTGTATAAATGAATATATTTAAAGTAGTTTTTATAATATTTTAGTATATTTCATTTGTTGGCAGTTTCATGATACTTTTACATGTATTACAAACTATATTTAAAGTAGTGTTATATAATATTTTAACGTTTTTGTTAGCATTTTTTTTAGCATTTGTGTAGACTATTCTCAGTATAATTATTCTCTTAGCAATGTTATGGCCTGTAAAGTACTACTGTGTTTGTAAAGCTCATGAGAGCAATCTCGATTGATCGGGCGCTATATAGGTACTTTTATTATTATTATTATTATTATTATTAGTCCATTCAAGTATTCCAAGTATTTGAGGTGACGAGCACATTGATGATTATCTGGGCTGTACTCACGTCCATATATTACAATGAACGTTGCTAGTATATATATATATATATATATATA
>SDWI01000903.1:152001-185313 GCA_009193005.1 Lamellibrachia luymesi
TCGTTTTTGCGCTCGCCAGGTCGAGATTTATAACTGAATCTGTACTCACTCGACCAATGAGTACATAGAGTACTACAGAAGTGTAGTCAACGCATTGTTCTCCAGGTTCGATACGATTTTAATCTTGTACATCAGACGGCTACGTACATAGTAGCAATATAATCACTCACGATGACAAATAAAAATAACAGTGAAGATATATATCACTATAAACCGTAAATAAAAATAGTGAATGTAAACATCACTTAAAATGTATACAGACTCTTAAAGTCTAGAAGATTTAACAAGAAATTTCTGACCGAAAATTTTTAATTATAATGCTAAAGCAGGTATGGCCTGCCAGGACCACCCTTACTGAAAATTTTGATGCCTAAAATTCAGCATGACTACACACCTAAGTGTGAATTTAAAATAGTCTTGCAGCTCCCTTGTAAACGCTCCTCCGGGGTATTTATACTCCCATTTTTCTAAAATCAGACGCCGTCACTAGAGGCGCTGTGATTGCTTAAATACCCAATACGCTTTACTATTGGTCAACTTGTTAAATCCACCCACCCTCTCAACCACTGGACAATGACGTCTGCCAGTATTCCTTTCACAATTTTGCAAGTTAAACTTTTGAACTCTTGGAGCTGCGCCAAATCCAGGGTTCCCAGGGCTCCCCCTCATTTCCCAATTACATTGACCCCCGAGGTCAGAGCAATTTAGCAAATGTCAGGACTAAAGGGAAGACCATCAATCTTTGACACCATATGGATTTTGTCCATATCCACTTGGGTGGTTTAACTATAAACTTTTAGAAATCTGAAATCTGTTTCTGTTGCTAATCTATGCTTAATACATCGAATAAACCTCCAAATGACTTACTAACATTAGCGCATAAAAACTAATTAAATAAAACTGGCCTATACTTTACACCATGTTGCATTCCAGCTACTCGCGTCACGCTTGAATGAACATATGGGACACAGCGGTTGGTAGAGGGTTTGAAAGTAATGTCATACACATACCTCCAGTTTGTTCAGTATTCAACTTCCTCTTACAGTCAATGTATTTTCATGGAAGTGTATTTAACCCATTTCATTCTGACTGCATATCCGGGAGTATCTTATCTTGTTACGAATGGAATGGATGCCTAAAATTCAGCATGACTACACACCTCAGTGTGAATTTAATATAGTCTTGCCGCTCCCTTGTAAACGTTCCTCCGGGGTATTTATACTCCCAGTTTTCCAAAATCAGACGCCGTCACTAGAGGCGCTGTGATTGCTTAAATACCCAATACGCTTTACTATTGGTCAACTTATTAAATCCACCCACCCTCTCAACCACCGGACAATGACGTCTGCCAATATTCCTTTCACAATTTTGCAAGTTAAACTTTTGAACTCTTGGAGATACATCGACTAAACCTCCAAATTACTTACTAACATTAGTGCATAAAAACTAATTAAATCAAACTGGCCTATACTTTACCCCATGTTGCATTCCAGCTAATCGCGTCACGCTTGAAAAAACATATGGGACATAGCGGTTGGTAGAGGGTTTGAAAGTAATGTCATACACATTCCTCCAGTTTGTTCAGTATTCAACTTCCTCTTACAGTCAATGTATTTTCATGCAAGTGTATTTAACCCATTTCATTCTGACTGCATATCCAGGAGTATCTTACCTTGTTACGAATGGAATGTATTCTCAAATAGCCTGAACGATGGCGCCAATTTCCAAAGGTAGTTTGTTTTCCGACAGGAATATACGCCATATACTGTTTTAATTAATTTATTTAGTATATTTAGGCATTCATGTGTTGTGTGTGGACCAGTTTTGTTGTGGACTTACCAGTGGTTTTCTGGGCTCCAGTAATTAAGGCTATCTGCTGCTGGAGTTCTCCGATGGCCTTCTTGTTGCGATGTTTTTCTTTTTCATAGTCTTCTTCAATATTACCCAACTGCCGTTGACGACGATGAACCGTCGTCGACACGTCTACCTCGCTGTATTCGCCGTCACAGTATCGTGTCGTGCACTGCGATAATACCAGGTCTTGTTTCACGACACACGCCAAGACCACCACGGCCAGCAAACGCATAACTCTTCCAGACATATCGACAGACGACATGACGCGGGTACTGGGTGAATCAACTCGTTAACTTTCCCGTTGGTGTCTCACGCAACAAGGGTAGTGCCCTCGATTATCCAGGCTCCGTGTCCTGCGCCACCGTTTGTCGCGATTGGGCGGCTGTAGTCACAAGTGATCTATATATAGGCTAGTTCTCTACCACATACGTTAGGCGTCATGCCCACACATGCAGTCAACCTGATAATACTAACACAATAAATCCACCGACATAAATGAATCCATAAGAACTCATGCACGGTGTCTTATGTCGCACTAACTGACGTGATTATTGGGAGATCAGCCGAGACATCACCTGCGCTGACAATGTTTCACGTTTTGTATAACAAATACAAAAAGATCATTGGTTAACGTTATGGTTGGGTGCACCCCGAAAACATAACGCAACCGTCCCAAAGTTACACTCCCAGAATTAGGAAGGGGTGTTAACCCCAGTCCCATCTGTTTTGGGGGCTAATCTCCCATCAATTTGAAGAGTTCACATCCCATCAATCTCACCTCCCACCTATTTTTTAGGCCAACCTATCACCAGTTTTTTTTAAAGAATAGCCACCCACATCCTGCCACACTCCCGCTAGCGCTTCAACTTACAACAACTGCATTAATATAAATGCATTAATTTAAAAAAACTGCATTAATTTAAATTAAGAAATTTAATGGTAATGTAAATAGATATATGTCTCAGTTTTGTTCACTTCAAACTATCGTCAAAAACAAAAAGTCTAATCGGTACAGTTATGCTCTGTACATATCTCAACTATGGCCACTGTGGCAAGACAGTGTTAACTAGATGTGTATACAGTGGCGTAATGCTTTGCAACAATTATTCATGCTTTAGTCATGTCGCGCTTGGACTTCGACAACGCTATGTTTTATGGACTGCCCGAGACGCAGCTGCGGAAACTGCAGATGATTCAAAACTCCGCGGCACGGCTTATTACTGGAACCCGCAGACGAGATCACATAACACCAGTTTTATTCAGTTTACAATGGTTGCCTGTTCGTCAGCGAATCGAATTCAAGCTTCTTTTACTTGTGTTTCGCGCTGTGCATCATCTATGCCCAGTGTATCTGTCGTCGATAGTGATTCCATACACACCCACCCGAACACTGAGATCCGCCGATCAACATCTATTGACTATACCGCGGTACCATCTCGAGCGGTACGGTCGTCGGGCCTTTTCTGTGGCAGGGCCGACACTGTGGAACGCCCTGCCTCCCGCAATTAGGCAAGCCAACTCCGTTGCGGTATTCAAGTCACTTCTAAAAACACATCTCTTTCGCGAAGCCTTTCGAACACTCTGTTGACATTTTAATCACTCGAACAGTTTACTTATTTAACTTATTATTTATTTAATTTGTTTATTTAACTTATCTGATTAATTTATATGTTTATCTAATGTATCAACTTAATTGTAGTTGTTTATTTTATCTTTTTATTTATTATTTATTTATTTTATTTTATGTATTTATTTAAGTTCTTGATATAATTAATTCATTTAAATCATTTATTGAACTTTTTTATTTAACTTATGTTTACCTGTCTTTTAATCACATTTTATTTTAGCTCTTCAATTTATTTAAAATTATTTAGCATTACCTTGTTAGCGCCTTTGAGCAGGTTTTTAACCCAGATACATGGCGCATTATAAATGTATAATAATAATAATAATAATAAAAGGTATGCAAGCTACCATATGGTTCGCACAGAGATTTAATTACATTAATTGCTGAATGTTTACCTTGCTTAGGTATTTAGGTTTATAACATTTTGCAGAGCAGTGGCATTGTCAGACAACATGGTTGTTAATTATACAGCAAATACAGTTAATTATACTGCAAATACAGTGACATTTGTGTATAGGTCCACTATGAGCCAGAATGTAAGACACATTATGTTCAAATATAACATGACACACCGTGAACTATTGTATATGCCTATGAGTGCTATTAACTATAAATGTAAAGAAATAAAGAAATGTGGAATATCACTGCCAATGCTACATACTATGACTACGCAAAATGAGTTGTGAATTGGTGGTAATTAAATATTGTGACAACGACGCCGTCTTAAATATAATGCTGTGATTTCATATCTCGGTACAATATAATTTGTTTCTAACTGCTATTTATAATTTGTTTCTAACTGCTATTTATAATTTGTTTCTAACTGCTATTTATAATTTGTTTCTAACTGCTATTTATAATTTGTTTAATAGGTTTGTTTGTGGATCTTGATTCCGAATAAAGATATTAATATCAAAGTACGTCACGCTCTGGGGTGGGGTGTCCGAGTAAGCGCTACGGAGCGTTACATGGGGGTGGGGTGTTAGGGTAAGCGCTACGAAGCGTTGCATTGGGGTGGGGTGTTCGGGTAAGCGCTACGAAGCGTTACATTGGGGTGGGGTGTCCGGTTAAGCGCCACGGAGAGTTACATGGGGGTGGGGTGTTCAGGTAAGCGCTACGAAGCGTTACATTGGGATGGGGTGTCCGGGTAAGCGCTACGAAGCGTTACATTGGGCGTGGGGTGTTCGGGTAAGCGCTACGAAGCGTTACATTGGGGTGGGGTGTCCAGATAAGCGCTACGAAGCGTTACATTGGGGTGGGGTGTCCGGGTAAGCGCTACGAAGCGTTACATTGGGGTGGGGTGTTCGGGTAAGCGCTACGAAGCGTTACATAGGGGGTGGGGTGTCCGGGTAAGCGCCACGGAGAGTTATATGGGGGTAGGGTGTTCGGGTAAGCAATACGAAGCGTTACATTGGGGAGGGGTGTCCGGGTAAGCGCTACGAAGCGTTACATAGGGGTGGGGTGTTCGGGTAAGCACTACGAAACGTTACATTGGGGTGGGGTGTAAGGGTAAGCGCTACGATGCGCTACATTAGGATGGGGTGTTCGGGTAAGCGCTACGAAGCGTTACATTGGGGTGGGGTGTTTACAAACTTGGTGAAAAATAGATGTATGCATAATAGGTTGGAGGGAGTCTTTCTCAAAACGAACGTAGTTGTAGGTTACAAGCCAGCGTTACGATGTGTAACAAAGGAGTGGGAGTCTAAAATCACAAAATATCGTGACGTACTTTATGGATAGCCCCTTATGTTTAAGATTGTTTTACATGTCAATTGCCCAAAGCACCCCACCCCAAGAAATGAAGTAACAGTGGCTCGCAAAACAATATATATTTATTTCTACAAGGCATAATATAAACAATATTTTACAGCTTTGGGCCAAACATTCTTATAAAATATTACACTACAAATTACATTTGTTATAGCTGCCATGTAACAAACAAACGGGCACCTCTCTCAAAGTCACAACACACAGATCAAGAAAAAATACGTTCCAATGACCGACATTTAGATAATGTCCTTATCTACTTATAGATCTATTAGAAGAGAACCGACGTATTAGCAGGAAAAATATTAGTATATACCATAGAATGCACTTGGACATCATGCCAATAAACAACAGCTTGAGAACATGTCATAATATAATATTGTTTTATTACGATAATAAGTTGTCCCAAAAATATGAAATTAGAACAAAAACTGGTTACCTTAAACACAGAGTGATGATATGACAGTACCAATTATATCAATATTGTTAACTGCTCGTTCTTGTATCTGGTCATTTCTCCCCTCATTCGTGATCTGGTGCTTGTGTATTAAGTAATATATCGTACATGGTTGCTGTACATCGCAAAATGAAGTGTTACTTTAAAACATTTTCTTAAGATGCAACCAAAAGTGAATCCAACATCCAATATGTGTTGTCGCATTATTATTAGCTTTAAATATAACAATTCTTCAGAAACTTTCCACTGCCCTGGAAAATATCAATGAATATTAGAAATTCAATAACTTAAAAAGTTTTCAGCGAGAGTAAGCCTGACATATATAGTTATGACCTGCCCAACGACACGCAGAAATAAATAATGTCTTGACATAGCAAAACAAAAATTGACGATCTGTATCGATGCCTGCCTCACCCTGAACTTCAGGGATAAAGAGGAGAACAACAGTACAATATTTGACAAGATCCAAAGCAAAAACTTCACATGGCTAGTGCTTATTAGTTCATAGTATTGGCAAAACAAGCTCTTTGTTTCTCCTTCCATATATACACAATGACTCTCCAGGTCAACTCCTGCGCTGTTCAGACGCCTTCTTGCTTCTCCTTGGTGGATTACTGAAACAAGAACATAACATGAAAGGCACTCACACGGACGTATGTACTTCTTCTTACAGCTGGCTCTGTGTTAAGACTCACAAGAATACTGTCGAGCTTGGTGCATTCACATCATTGGTGGTTGAGAGACAGAGACCACTACACAAGTCCACAATAGGTTCCACATAACAAAATCAGCCATAATTATAAATAGCATTCAATTAAAACCGGTAATCATGCTTGAAACTGTAATCAAATCATATCATATTTGTATATTATTACAACCTGGAAGGCAGTGTTAGTCGAGTATCATACACAAAGACAAGTAACAAGACCTTTACGTGACTAGTGTAGGGAATACGTCATTAATGTCACAATCAACTTAATTATACCCATAATAAAATAATAATATAATTGTAATTCACATGGCTAGTGCTTATTAGTTCATAGTATTGGCAAAACAAGCTCTTTGTTTCTCCTTCCATATATACACAATGACTCTCCAGGTCAACTCCTGCGCTGTTCAGACGCCTTCTTGCTTCTCCTTGGTGGATTCCTGAAACAAGAACATAACATGAAAGGCACTCACACGGACGTATGTACTTCTTCTTACAGCTGGCTCTGTGTTAAGACTCACAAGAATACTGTCGAGCTTGGTGCATTCACATCATTGGTGGTTGAGAGACAGAGACCACTACACAAGTCCACAACAGGTTCCACATAACAAAATCAGCCATAATTATAAATAGCATTCAATTAAAACCGGTAATCATGCTTGAAACTGTAATCAAATCATATAATATTTGTATATTATTACAACCTGGAAGGCAGTGTTAGTCGAGTATCATACACAAAGACAAGTAACAAGACCTTTACGTGACTATTGTAGGGAATACGTCATTAATGTCACAATCAACTTAATTATACCCATAATAAAATAATAATATAATTGTATTTCTTGTATAGCACGTTATTGTAAAAGCTTTGTTAAATTTACATTATGTTTACAATATAAATAAATGTATATAAGACTAGTAGGCACATTTATAGCTTGAATTTGAAAACTTCTTTATAATTATAACAGTTTTTAATAATAACTATTACAAAAGGAAGCAAACTGAAGTTCAATAAACAAGCAGCATCATACATATATTCATGGAAGCAGGAGAATGTGTCTTCTGAGAATTCATAGTAGTGAGTGTCTTTGTAGTTCTGATAAAAAGGAAACCTATATTATACATACCATATTCGACCTATTAAGCGTACATTCCCTAATTAGCGTACACCCCCTTTTTAATCAGCAGGATCCATAATTGTAATTTGACTAGCGTGGAAAAACTGAAAATTGTCGCCATCTGGTGTTAAACAGTTGGCGAGAGAAAAAATTTGTGTGTACACTTATCAGAACAGATTCTTTGACATTTTCCATGACCCAAATTTGGTGGAGTGGTGGAGTTGTGAAGTTGTGGAGTTGTGGAGTTGGAGTTGTGGTTGGAGTTGTGGAGTTGTGGCGTTGGATTTGTGGTTGGAGTTGGAGTTGTGGTTGGAGTTGGAGTTGTGGTTGTGGTTGGAGTTGTGGTTGGAGTTGTGGAGTTGGAGTTGTGAAGTCGGAGTTGTGGTTGGAGTTGTGGAGTTGTGGAGTTGTGGAGTTGTGGAGTTGTGGAGTTGGAGTTGTGGAGTTGTGATTGGAGTTGTGGAGTTGTGGTTGGAGTTGTGGAGTTGTGGAGTTGGAGTTGTGGTTGGAGTTGTGGAGTTGTGGTTTGAGTTGTGGAGTCGTGGAGTTGTGGAGTCGAGGAGTTGTGGAGTTGTGGAGTTGGAGTTGTGGTTGGAGTTGTGGCGTTGGAGTTGTGGTTGGAGTTGGAGTTGTGGTTGGAGTTGCAGTTGTGGTTGTAGTTGGAGTTGTGACTGTGGTTGGAGTTGTGGAGTCGGAGTTATGGAGTCGGAGTTGTGAAGTCGGAGTTGTGGAGCCGGGGTTGCGATTGCAGTTGGGGTTGCAGTTGCGGTTGCGGTTGTGGTTGGGGTTGTGGTAGTGGTTGGGGTTGGGGTTGTGGTTGTGGTTGTGGTTGGCGTTGTGAGTGTGGTTGGAGTTGTGGTTGTGGTTGTGTTTGGAGTTGTGGTTGTGGTTGTGGTTGGCGTTGTGATTGTGGTTGGAGTTGTGGTTGTGGTTGTGTTTGGAGTTGTGGTTGTGGTTTGTGGTTTGTTTGTGGTTTGTGGTTTGTGATTTGTGGTTGTGGTTGTGGTTGTGGTTGTGGGTGTGGTTGGGGTTGTGGTTGGTGTTGGAGTTGTGGTTGGGGTTAGAGTTGTGGTTGGGGTTGGGGTTGGAGTTGTGGTTGTGGTTGGAGTTGTGGTTGTTGTTGTGGTTGGAGTTGTGGTTGGAGTTGTGGTTGGAGTTGTGTTTGTTGTTGTGGTTGGAGTTGTGGTTGTGGTTGGAGTTGTGGTTGTGGTTGGGGTTAAGTTTGGGGTTGTGGTTGGGTTGTGGTTGTGGTTGTGGTTGGGGTTGCGGTTGGGGTTGGGGGTTGTGGTTGGGGTTGGGGTTGGAGTTGGAATCAACGACGAACTGTTCTACGCACCTTAGTAAGAATCAAAAGGCTAACATAAAGGCAATCAACGAGAGTCTGGTGAGATTAAGGAATGTAACAGTAATCCCAGAACTAGATCAAAACCTTTTTAAGACTATACCTGGAGATATTCACTGGACAACTAACACAGCCGATGCACTATTGAATCACTGGTTAAATAATTTAAACTAGTAGCAGCTCGTGGCGTTCATACCAGAGCAACACTAGACAAATCTCACGAACCAAAAACGGTTGTAAACTTGAGCCACGTTTTATTAAGTGATAGACAGACAGAAGTACTAGAATTAGGCCTACAATTTATACCTACACCTTTAAATATAGAAGGGAAGGCAATTCAAAAAGCGGTACAAGGATTCTCTAGACAAATGCACTTACGATATTTTTTCCGAGGCACTAAAATACAAGGGAAATAGAGAAATTCACCAATAAATCAACGTGGGAGCCCCCCTAAAAAACGAGGACATAGTCAGGGAATTATAACACCTGCAGGACCAAATTGTAACAACAACGCGCCTAGTGAATCATACCCCCAATATGACTAAAAAACAATTAGAATCAACCAGGGCACTTAAAGAAAATAAAGAAATTATAGTAAAACCAGCGGATAAAGGGTCAGCAACAGTGGTTATGTCTCTAGACAGCTATGTGCAGGAAGCAGAAAGGCAGTTATCAAACAGCAAACATTATACCCCACTAGCTGAATATATATCCCCAATAGCGACTAGTAAGATTTCATCAGTCCTACATAGGATAAAACGCATGGGCTACATATCTGCGAAACAATTATGTTATTTAGACCCCCCCCCGAGACGCCTAGAAACAGGCAATTACATCTTTTACCCAAAATCCATAAGACAAGGGATAAATGCCCCCAAAATAACAAGATGCCCCCAGGCAGACCAATAGTGTCGGATTGCGGTTGTGAGTCTTATTAGGTAGCGGAATACATAGATGAGTTTTTAAGGCCCCTTGCCACATCACATAATTCATATGTAAAAGACACAATAGACTTTATTGAAAAAGTAACAAAACTTACAATCCCAGAGAACGCAATGTTATTTTCCATGGACGTCGAAAGTTTGTATACTAATATTGATAACACTTCCGGACTGGAAGCGGTGAAACAAGCCTTTATGCGTAATGCCGATTACAACAGGCCAGATGCAGAAATATTATAATTACTAGGGATCTCTCTGAATAATAACGTCTTTCAGTTTCAAGGGAAATTTTATAAACAAATTTGGGGAACAGCCATGGGACAGAAATATGCGCCTAATTATGCAAACATTTTTATGGCGGAATGGGAACGCCAGGCCCTGGTTAAATGCCTTAAAAAACCTCTAATGTACTCGAGATATCTAGATGACATATTTGGAACTCATGGACTCATGGGGCAGCGGAATTTAAAATATTTTGGAATATTTTAAGTACACACCAAAATTGTATAAAATTGATCGCAGAAACTAGTTACGATGAGATTAACTTCCTGGATACAACCATTTTCAATGGAAATAGATTCTCCCGAATAAAGAAATTGGACAGTAAAGTTTATTTTAAAACCACAGACACACATCAGTTGCTACACAAGAAATCGTTCCACCCGAAGCACACATTTACGGGAATTTTGAAATCACAAATTCTTAGATTTCACAGAATTTGCAATAATGTGGCCGATTTTGATAAAGCAACGATAATCTTGTTTGACAGTCTAGCAAAAAGGGGTTTCAGTAGGAGATTCCTTAGAAGCGTCAAGATAAAGACCATTAGGAGTATTTCTAACAGAAACAGGAGGGAGGGGGCCGTCAGATGCGAAGGGGAGAAATGCCAAACTTGCAATCACTTTATCACATTCGACGCACCGAATACGGGTAACATGCGCATCGAGATTAAGACAAATGATTGTTCAACGGAAAACATTGTCTAGCTAATCTCTTGTACAAAATGCTGTCTAGAATATGTGGGAGAATCTGTTAATTCTCTAAGAAGCAGGATTAACCAGCATAAATCGGACATACGCAGAGTAGCACAGACCAACTTAAGCCATTTTAACACAGGGAACCACAGTTTAGCGGAAATGAGGGTTACCATTTTGGAATCAGGGCCATTCTCAACAGACAATGAGCTGGAAACAACATATAGACGGAATAAAGAGTCCCTATGGATACAAACTCTCAAAACAACGGAACCCCGCGGGTTGAATATAAGAGAAGACACGTATAATATAATACTGTTCGTCATCCCATTCTCTAAATACGCAGGGGAAGTTATAATGAAGGCTAGGGAATCATATGTGAAACTACAATTGAAATTCCCTAAGGTATTCACACCGCGCTTTATAGCGGCTTATTCAAGGAATAAGAATATTAAAGAAATGGTAGTATCTACAACCCTGGGAGGGAAGGCGTAGTAACAGGCGGGAGATTTATCAACTAATTTCTCATTTGTAAACAGTGGGTATTTTGTCAACAAGGAACCAATTCGTCATCATCTCATCGACACAATGTTTAGAAAGGACACATCTAGAAAAGAATTACGACTGCACGGCAACTTTTAGAAAGCATGGAACTAGGACATGAATATACAGTGTACGAAAAAAAAAATACATAAAAACGACATTGCAGAACACATGACTTGGGACATATAGTTAGAGCACGTAGATAAGCTTTACGACTGCACGGCAACTTTTAGAAAACACGGGACTAGGATAGGAATATACGGTGTACGAAACAATACATAAAATGTCACCGTAGGAGGCAGGACTAGGGATATGTATTTAGAAAAACCAAAAAAAGAAGTAGACAATAGAGATAGGAATAGGAATAAGATAAATGACACTTTTAATTTGGCTGGACCAGAGGGTGGAGGAGATAGCGAGGCCTACGGAAAATCATAACAAAGGATGAGAATTATAAATAACAAACAAAATAAACGCGAATTCAGGAAGGTTAAATACACGGTCTGACCACATATTTTTTGGTTTGACATAATGCCGCACGCACTTCCTCACTTGTTTTCTATAGCGGCCCATCCCCGCCTTGTTCAAATGCACCCAATCACGCAACATGTATTGTTCCCAATTTTGGGACAACGCCCGATAGTGATACTGATGAATAGAAGGGTTTTCCTCCACGAGCCGTCTCAACTCAACATTGGCGGTTTGCCGCGCATCCTCAAAGTCGGGCCGACAAGGATCTCGCCTCCGCATAATTTCTCCCACCATGACGTGACGCACGGACGGGCAGGCGTGCAACTTACTTGCACAATCGTAGATGGCGCCGGCCAATACGTGAGGATTGCACCAGGACTTACGTAAATCATTCGTCCCAATGTCTAGATAGATGATTGAGGGCCGGGTCAGGCGCACATAGTCATAGTGCTGGCGCACAGCCCCCACCTTCATGCCACCGACACCATGAATGTCAACATGACTAAACACATCCTCGACATACAGTCCCTCCGTGTCCACCTCCAGGCGCAGCCTCCTTACGAAACTGTGGCCCAGTATAAGTAGGCGATCTTCACTGAAATCAGAAAAACAAAACGAAAAGTTAAATTCTAGACTTATCGCATTGAATCTCCTTTTAGTCCTAGCACAGTAGAGGTTAGTAAAAAAGTTGGAGTTGGAGTTGGAGGAGTTGGAGTTGGAGCTGGAGTTAGAGCAGTTGGAGTTGGAGTTGGATGAGTTGGAGTTGGAGGAGTTGGAGTTGGATGAGTTGGAGTTGGAGGATTTGGAGTTGGAGGAGTTGGAGTTGGAGGAGTTGGAGGAGTTGGAGTTGGAGTTGGAGGAGTTGGAGTTGGAGGAGTTGGAGGAGTTGGCGGAGTTGGAGGAGTTGGAGTTGGAGGAGTTGGAGGAGTTGGAGGAGTTGGAGGAGTTGGAGGAGTTGGAGGAGTTGGAGGAGGTGGAGGAGGTGGAGGAGGTGGAGGTGGAGGTGGAGTTGGAGGTGGAGTTGGAGTTGGAGTTGGAGGTGGAGGTGGAGGTGGAGGTGGAGTTGGAGGTGGAGGTGGAGGTGGATGGTGGAACGTGGAGGTTGGAGGTGGAGGGTGGAGGTTTGAGTTGGAGGTTGGAGGTTGCATGTGCAGTTGCAGTTGCAGTTGCAGTTGGAGCCGGAGCCGGAGCCGGTGCTGGAGTGGGAGTGGGAAAGAAAGAAGGAAGGAAAGAACGAGTGGAATGGAAAGAAAGAGAAAGAAAGAAGGAAGGAAAGAAGGGAAGGGAAAGAAAGAAAGAATGGAAAGAATGGGAAGAGAAGGGTTGGGTGGGGAAGGGAAGGAAAGGTAGGTTAGGATAGGGTAGGGTACGGTAGGGTAGGGTAGGTTAGGGAAGGGAAGGGAAGAGAAGAGAAGAAGGGAAGAGAAGAGAAGAAGGTAGGCTAGGATAGGGTAGGGAAGAGAGCGGAAGAGAAGAGAAGAAGGGAAGACAAGAGAAGAAAAGGAAGAGAAGAGAAGAGAAGAAAAGGGAAGATAAGAGAAGAGAAGTAAAGGAAGAGAAGAGAATGAAAGGAAAGAAAGAAAGAAGAAAGGGAAAGAAAGAAAGAAAGAAAGAAAGAAGGGAAGGGAAGGGACGGTTATAGTAAGGGAGGGAAGGGTAGGGTAGGTTAGTGTAGGGAAGGGAAAGGTAGGGTAGGGCATGGTAGGGTAGGGTAGGGTAGGGTAGGATATGGAAGGGAAGGGAAGAAAAAATTAAGGAAGTGAAGGAAATAAAGAAAGAAGGAGGGGAAAGAAAGAAGGGAAGAGAAGATATGAGAAAGAAGGGACGGGAAGAGAGGAGAAGAGAAAGAAGGGAAGACTCATCCCAAAACTAATCACTCATGGCATTACGGGCAAGACCAACAGATTGAAAGTTGCCTAGCAGATAGAAGACAATGAGTCTATAAGTGGAGTGGAATCAGATTGGCTAAAAGTTATTAATGGTGAAGTTAAATATGCTTTCTTTTTCCAGGAAGACCTCCATTATATGTTTAAATGGAGTAAGGATTGGTAGCTATTTTTCAACTTAACTAAATGCAAATGCCTGCACATTGAATACGACAACCCGAACTACGACTATTTTATGTGAGATGTACATATAGAATCGATAGATATGGAGAAAGACAAACTCAGACTCAGACTCGGACTAATTTATTTTGACCAAGTAAATGTAACAAATCAACATATAAACAAAAATAAACAAAAATAAATGGTCATGGAGACTCGCATTAATACATTGAGTGTGGAGTTGTGGAGATGTGGAGTTGTGGAGATGTGAAGTTGTGGAGTTGTGGAATCGGAGTCGAAGATAAGACAAGACAACGCAAGATTGCCATCCCAAACAACAAGTTCCATATGGCAAGTCGACAAGGAAGCCATTGGCTTATCGAGAGTCCAACAATTGTCTCATCTATGTGTAGCCCGCCCTTATCAAATATCTGTCAATTCTATTTTTAAACATATTCACACTACTACCATTAACACAATCATTTGGCAATTTGTTCCATTCATGTATCACCCTCTGCGAGAAAAAAGTACTTTCTCATGTCCAACCTACACTGCTCCTTAACTGAAGCTGCTTTGTATCCTCTGGTTCTACTGCCTTCTTTAAGTTTGAAGAACATATTCCTATCAACATCCTCATAACTGTTCACTATTTTAAACTCTTCTATTTTATCTCCTTTTAGTCTTCTGGTCTCTAGTGTTGTCAAACCACATTGTAATAAGCGACTTTCGTAACTACCGGGTAAGGTCTCTCAATTCTGGAATCATTTTAGTTGCTCTTTGTTGTATTCTTTCTAGCTTGTCTATGTCCTTTTCACAATACGGCCTCCATGATTGAATACAATATTCCAAATGTGGTCTAACTATTGTTTTGTACAGGGGTACAATTAGCTGTTTCTCCTTATTCATGATAGTTCTCTCAATTAGTCCTAGAATTTTATTTCCTTTCGAAGCAGCAATCCCACATTGCTCTGAAACTTTCATGTCAGCACTAAATGTTACTCCTAAGTCCTTTTCTTGTATGGTTCTACCTAGTACAGCATCCCCCATTTTAT
The DNA here is from genome assembly GCA_009193005.1 of Lamellibrachia luymesi. Classification (NCBI taxonomy): domain Eukaryota; kingdom Metazoa; phylum Annelida; class Polychaeta; order Sabellida; family Siboglinidae; genus Lamellibrachia; species Lamellibrachia luymesi. The sequence continues at coordinate 166,902 of SDWI01000903.1, forward strand.
ATTCTTCGTCCATGTTTCCAGATCCTATGTGTATACATTTACACTTCCCGAAACATTTGCCATTTTTCTGACCATTTAACTAATTTATATAGATCATCCTGTAAACGTTGCTTATCTGTATCATTAGTAACCTTTCTGGATACTTTTGTGTAATCTGCAAATGTGAGTACTTTGCTAGATATGTCATCTTCCAAATCATTTACATATATTAAAAACAGTACAGGCCTAATACTGATCCCCGTTGTACCCCACTCAAAACCAATTTCCAGTTTGAAATCTCACCATCTACTATTACTCTCTGTCTTCTCTGTGTAAGCCACATTTTTCTATCCAGTTGATTACATCATTACCTATACTATGGGCTTTTAGTTTAAGTAACAATCTTTGACTTGGCACTTTATCAAAAGCTTTCTGAAAATCTAAGTAGACAACATCCACTGGTGCCCCGTCATCTACCCACTTTGTAATTTATTCAAAAAAACATAAGAGATTGGTTAGACATGACCTTGCTTTTGGGAACCCATGTTGATATGTATTTATTAATTTATGTTTTACAAGGAATTCCACCATGTGGTATCTAATTAATGAATCGAGTAATTTACATACAATTGATGTTAAACTCACTGGTCTGTAATGTTCTGGCTTTTTCCTCGATCCCTTCTTAAATAGTGGCGTAATGTTTGCTTCTTTCCATTCTGAAGTAACCATTCCTTCTTCTAGTGAAAAGTTAAACAATTTTGTAAGTGGTGTACTAATTTGCTCAACAATTTCCTTAAGCAGTTTTGGTGGTATCCCATCAACTCCAGGTGATTTATTATCTTTCATCTTCTTAATTTTCTTTGCTATCATTTCAGGAGTTACAAATAACTGCCCTAAATGTTCTGATGTATTGCCCTCAAATTTGGTAAATGGAACTGGAAGCGAGCTGATATCTTTTGTGGTAAAAACTGAGCTGAAATACTCATTCAGGACCTCTGCCATTTGAAACCCGTATGAAATTCTGTTGTTTTCCAGTGGTCCGACCTTATCTCAAACTTTCTGTTTACTCCTTAGGTAAGCATAGAAACTCTTGCTCTAAATTGTTATATTACCTGCCAATTTTTTTTTCAAAGGTTCTTTAGATTTTCTAATTTCAGTTGTAGCTACCTTAAGTGCCTCTTTGTAATATGCATAGTCTTCATCCTTTCTGGTACGCCCATAAACCCTCCACATAGTTTGTTAAACACTATTTTTCTAATAGTTTCTTTTGACAAGTGTTTCTTTCTAGACCGTTTTCCTTGTTTTTTCAAGGAAAAAATTTATCTTAATATTGATACTCTCAATTTAATATTTCAGAATATTCCAACATTCAATTGCGGTCTTATTCATCAGCATGTTATTCCAATCTAGCTTTGCTAAGTATTTTTTCATATCTTTATAGTTACCTTTGTGGAAGTTTCTCCTATACGTTTTTTATTTTTACTTTCTGATTTTACATTGATGTCAAAATGTATTTGATTGTGGTCATGTATTTTTACATTGTCCACCAATTGTTATGAGTAAGGAAGCTCTCGTGAATTAAAAATAGAAATTGTTGGTCCTCACCCCCTGTTCTCTCTAGAGATTTCCATTGTATGTGTCCATGTTTAAAATCTCCCATTATGATATATTCCCCTTTACTAACTTCCTTTATAGCATTTTGTATTTTTGTGTTATCCTCTTCGTTTATGTTTGGACTTCAGTAAACTAATCCAATAGTTAACTTTGAATTTCCTGAAACTATTTTGCATCAAACAGCTTCAATGTAATCTGCTTCCCTTTCTAATTTTATTTCGTAAGCCTGAATAGATTCTTTAACATAAAAATAAATCCCCTTCCCCTTCTTCCTGTTCGATATCTCCTAAACATTACGTATCCTGTCAATCCTAGTTCAGCATCTTTTATATCTGTGTTGGCCCATGATTCGGTAATACCAATTATGTGAGGGTTAATATCTTCTTCCATAATGTATAATTCGTTCTTATGTACTATACTCCTAGCATTTAAACACACGCATCTATAACCTGCTTCATACATGTTTTTTTTGACATTCTGTTATTGGCCCTGCTTGAGGCATCTCTAAGTAACCCCCCTGCGCTTCTAATTTAAATAAATAGTGTTTACTTCAAAAATGTTTGATATGCTACCCATGACACTGTCTACTGCTGATGAGAGTCCATCTGCAAATACTGCTTCCCCTTTCCACTTAGATGAAGCCTGTCCTTCATGTACATATCAGCCCTTCCAACAAAATTTCCCCGCAAAACCAACTTCCTCTTCCTTACATATCTTCTCGACTAGCATGTTAATTGCCATCCCCCCGGCAATTTCGCTATCTATGACCCCTCCTTCCTATTACTGGTAAAATCCCTGACAGTATTACCTGCTCAACCTGCGTCTGCTTTAGTGTTCTGACCAAATTCCTGTATTTCCTAACTATGGAAGTTCCCCCACCAGAACCACTGGCACAACCCACCTGCTCCCTTCCCAACACTGCCACAATGAGCAGTGGGGAAGAAAGAGAAGGGGTGGGGAAGAAAGAGAAGGAAATAAAGAAAGAAGAAAGGGAAAGAAAGAAGGGAAGAGAAGAGATGAGAAAGAAGGAAGGGAAGAGAAGAGAACAGAAGAGAAAGAAGGGAATAGAAGAGAAAGAAGGGAAGACTCATCCCGAAACTAACCGCTCATGGCATTACGGGCAAGACCAACATATGGATTGAAAGTTGGCTAACAGATAGAAGACAATTAGTATATAAGTGGAGTGGAATCAGATTGGCTAAAAGTTATTAGTGTTCAAGTTGAATATGCTTTCTATTTCCAGGAAGACCTCCATTATATGTATAAATGGAGTAAGGATTGGTAGCTATTGTTCAAGTTAACTAAATGGAAATGCCTGCACATTGGATACAACAATCCGAACTACGACTATTTTATGGGAGATGTACATATAGAATCGATAGATATGGAGAAAGACCTAGACTCAGACTCTTCCCTTCAAAATCATGTCACGCTGCGTCAAAATGTAAACAGAAACCTCTTCGACTGTTGAATGTTAACTGCCAGTCAATAGTGAACAAAAGGAGGAAATAGATCACCTCCTGTACTGCACAAAGACAGATATTATTGTAGGCACTGGCTCACTTCGGACATCAAGGATCATGAAGTTTTCCCTCCAGACTTCACAGTTTATCGTAGAGACAGAGAGATAGGACGAGGGGGTGGAGTATTCATAGCAGTAAGAGCAGATGTTGTTAGTTTGAGAGAGAAAGGTCTAGAGACAGAATGTGAGTTCCTCTGGATCAAACTGAACATCGCATCCAACAAGCGCTTGTACGTTGGCGCATATTATAGGCCTAATGTTACACATGAACAAAGCCTCAACTCACTTGCAGAGTCATTAGCTACACTGCCTCGGGACAGCAGCCATGTATGGCTAGCTGGTAATATGAACCTGCCAGGCCTGGAGTGGCCGTCAACTCAACTGAAGCCCGCTTGCTGTTCTCCTTCACAACATACCCTGTTCCTAGACATCCTAGCCGACCATGGCTTAACCCAGGTCATTGACCAACCCACCAGGGGAGACAATACCTTAGATCTTCTTGTAATGAATAACCCAACGCTTGTCAACCGAACAGAGATCTTACCAGAAATATCCGACAATATTGTTTTCATTGAAATTTATATAATCCCTAAGAAATATACCCAAACCCTGCATAAATTCCCCATCTATATCGATAATATATCAACACCAACCGAGAGACCCTGACCGCAAATGAACTTTGGAACAAACTTAAAGCAGTCCTGAATGAAGCAGTAGAGTCACATATCCCCCACAGGAATGCATCAAACCAGAAGGCATTCAAAACTCCTGGAAAATCTAAACCCTAACAAAGCCATGGGACCAGACAGGCTTCACCCCAGAGCAGTTGCTCCTATTCTACAGAAAATATTTTCTAAATCCCTTGAAAATGGTGAGGTACCAGACGACTGCAAACAAGCAAATATAGCACCAATCTTCAGGAAAGGAGAACGATATTGCCCATCAAATTACCGCCCAGTATCAAACTATGGAAAGAAAGAACAGAAAGAGTGGCTCGACAATACTTTAGCTGACCCTCACCCTTGTACAGCAGGGAATACGGAGGAAGAACACATGTCACTCACGTGTGTGTGCAGCAAACTAATGGAACACATAATCTAAAAACACCTACTAAACCACCTAGAAGCCAACAATATCCTCTTCGACAAGCAGCATGGATTTCGAAAAAGCGATCAACCGATACACAGTTGCTAGCCTTCACACAAGATATCCTGGCCAATCTAAGCGGCGGAAGGCAAACTGTTGTAATTATTATGGATTTCGCCAAAGCGTTTGACAAAGTACCACACCACAGACTAATCCAGAAACTTGAGAGATACGGTATCACTGGCCCTGTAAACACTTGGATTGAGAAATTCTTCAAGGACAGAAAGCAACGTGTGGCATGTGAAGGTATGTATTCGGACTGGGCTCCTGTTATCAGTGGAGTCCCACAAGTGATTACCCCCATCCTCTTTCTGACCTACCTGATAACCTAAAATCAACTGTCCGACTCTTTGCTGATGACACTATTATCTACATGACAATATTCAATGGTACTGACGCGACAGCCCTCCAACAAATTGGCCAAGTGGGAAGAAACATGGCAAATGGAGTTCCATCCCCAGAAATGTAGTGTACTCCATATAACCAGATCCCGCAACCCGAAATACAAATAATACACTCTTCATGGCCACATGCGTGCAAAGGAGGACAACGCGAAATATCTTGGTGTGGTCATAAATAAATATACTATCTTGGAATAACCACATAAATGAGGTCACAAAAAAGCAAATGCATCCTTAGTTTTCCTACGAAGAAATCTCAAAATTGGCCGGGGAAATTGTTAAACCAGTGCTTATTTCACTTTAGTTAGACCCAGTTAGAATACGCCGCTGCCATATGGGACTCTTACATAAAAAAGTAAACAAATAAAATAGAGATGGTCCAAAGACGGGCAGCACTGTATGTTTGTAACAACTACAATCGTAAAGCAAGTGTCACCACTATGATCAAACACTTGCACTGGCACAGCCTCCAACAAAGGAGAACCGACATCCGCCTTTTCAGGTTTTATAAGACATTACATGCCATAGTCGCCCTGGACCTCTTCCCCCAACGTATACCACTGGTGAGACCCTCCCGACACACGCATTCTGAAGCTTTTCAACACCCCGTAATCACTAAGCAATTCATCCAGTATAGCTTTTTACCCCGTACAATAGCCAATTGGAATAACCTGCTAGCCAACGCAGCTACACCGCCAAGTTTGGAAATTTTCATACAGAAGATCTCCACCTTGCAACATTAACTGATATTGCAATTTTCACGCTATCAACTTTTCCTCTCCTCAAATTGCAGTTCTACACGCACACTATCATCTTTTCTCTTTCTTCCAAATATTTTATTACTTTCTCTTACAGCACTTTAGCATGTGAGCACACACACCGAGTCTATAAGCTTTGAAGAGAGGATTGACTCGTACCCGGAAGAAGAATGTTTAATAATTTCAAGTTCTCCATCTGGTAAACCTTCATTGAATTTGTTTATTTGTAAGATGTGATTTAAAGAGTTAACTGTTAACTCTCCATCATTTCTTATAAAGGAATCATCATCGTTACAAGGAAAACATTTCTATCCATGTTCAAAGTCCGTTACACGTGAACTTGACATCATCATATTTACAGTAATTTGTGCAACAATTAATATCCACAAATGGAGCATATGTGCTAAAATGAAACGCGTTAACGAGAACATCAGTGATATTGAAAAGTGCAATGATAGCATTTTCAAAAAGAAAACATACAATGCTGTGACATTAACATAAACAAATAGTGCTTGGACAGTGTTCATTAAATAGTCAGAGTTACAAAAGAACAGAACAAAATAGGCAAAAAAAACAAATACGGGTGAGTACACGTATTAGTGTCACCAGTGTATGTAGGCAGAATGCCTACAACTTGGAGATACATTGCCATCTTTTTGCATTAAAGTAAGATTTTTATGGTATCTGGAGACACTACACTACATTTAACGTCCAAGTTGCTGGAGCTCGCGCTCAATGATAATATTCACCTTTCGCCCAGATGACGTAAGACAGACAATGCGCCCATCCATTGACCATACCGCCGTCACTCCGGTAGTAGACCGTGCTTTTTGCAGCAAAGCACTACTTCGCCTCGTTAGATTCTCCGTTATGGCGGAGAAGATCGGCTTTCCAAGACGGTGGCTGCGGTCAATGCTGCGACTGTCCACCGTCACGCCTAGCGATCGGCTACACAGGTCGGTCACCGCGGTGGTCGTGTCGGACCTAGGAGTACACATACATAAATTACTGAAAGTAAAGGAGCTAGTAAACTATGTAGTCGAGAAATCAAATAGAATATTAGGGACAATTCGTGTGGCCAACACAGACAAAAGCATGAAAAACATCAGAAACGTTTGAATACACCACGGCTGGTATGGCGACGTCTCGGCTCTAGCTGTTGTACCAGCGATCGTGAAGCAGAATGACTATTATCCTATGGCCAACTGTTCTAGTAAGTTTTCCCGCCAGTTTCCACATGTGTGCCGTTGACAAATCAGGGGCATCTTATGGCGTCACATTCACACATGAGACCAGTATAGCTAGTGACGTCGAATTACGCCGTCAAACACTTTTAAGCCATTTCACACTAGCGTCGGACGTTCGAATAATTGTATATTATGAAATAAAAACAACACGAAGGAGATTAAAACAAAGCGCATAAATGCTTTTGTTACAATGGCCACATCTACTATAACAACTGCAGGCAGTGGGAAGGAAGGATGGTCAATGTTACGTAATTCTGACCACACCTTGTCACTCAGATTGCGTTCTACTAAGCCTGATTGCGACTATGATGGCGATTAGTCAATTGGGTCAGTAAGTCGAAGTCTGATCAAACCGTGACACACAGAATACGTTCGACGTTTCACGTGAGATCTCATCACACACTCATCTCAGAACTAACCGCTCATGGTATTATAGACAAGACAAACAGATGGATTGAAAGTTGGCTAACAAATAGAAGACAACGAGTGTGCATAAGTGAAGTGGTGTCAGATTTGCAAAAAGTTATCAGTGGTGTACCACACGGATCTATACTCGGCCCAATGTTATTCGTTATCTTTTTAAAAGACATTGACTCATCTGTAGTAAGTTTCCTGTTAAAGTTTGCTGATTACACGAAAACGTTGATGCAAGTTCCTGAATTTGAATATGCTTTCACTCTCCAGTACGACCTCCATTCTATGTATGAATGGAGTCAGGATTGGCAGCTATTGTTCTACTAAATGCAAATGCCTGCACTTTGGATACAACAACCCGAAGTATGACTATTTTATGGGGGATGAACGTATAGAATCGACAGATATGGAGAAAGACCTAGGAGTAGACATACATAAATCACTGAAAGTAAAGAAGCAAGTAAACTACGTTGTAAAGAAAGCAATTAGAATACTAGGGACATTTCTTAGGGCCTATACACAGACACAAGCATGATAAACATCAAAAACTTATACATCACCTTGGTCCGATCCATCATCAAAAACTTCCAACAGGCAATGTGCCCACATCTTTTGAAAGATATAGACAAATTAGAAAGTGTGCAGAGGTGGGCCACTAAGATTATCACTGGAATCTGTAAGCTCCCATATTATCTAAGATTGCGAAAGTGTGGCCTCCTGTCGCTGCAAGATAGGACGAAATGGGCAGATATGCTCGAAGTTTTCAAGATTATTAATTAATTTACTGACATAGACACCAAGATAATATTCGAGCTAAACCATACCCCCCATCCAGGAAGATACAACAAACCAATAGTACGACACTACAGCCGACTAGATACACGCCACCAGTTCTTTTCACATCAAGCCATGGAATACCCTACCAAGTGACTGTGTCAGTGCACTAATAGTAAACAATTTCAAAACAAAATATCAAAATTACTGTCATAACCACTGAATGGGGGGGCTATATATATGAGCCAGTAGGTTCCCTGCCCCAAACCCGTTCATGATAAATTCAAGGTAAATTCAACAGTGAAAATATAATTACAAAATAATTATTCTTACAGGTACTTTTCTGGTTTATTTAGGCATTTATAGGCAGAATAGTCTAATTTGATGGGATGACTTCGCCATAATTTTTCTTTTTTTTTTCTCTCTCAAAAGATTGGACAGATGGAGCCTCCACCACAGACTGTTGGATGCTTTGCCATACGTCTGTGCATCGGTGAACAAATGCACATTTTCTTATGCATAATCTGCATCTTTTTTGCATATTTTCAGGTTATGTCCTCTTGTGTCAGAATCATTGTCTCTCAACGTAACTAAACTAGATGAAACCGAAGCATCGTATTTCCCTGTTAATATCTTATATAATTCATGTCTTAGTCGACGATAAGCCAGAGTTGGTAATTTTATTCTCTGTAAACGTTCTTTATAGTCGTAATGCTGCAATCCAGTCCAATATGTTTCCTTTTATTATGCAGCTCTCTGGTTTCTTTAAAAGTCGGTGATGTGGCACTTTGTCAAATGCTTTCATAAAATCACAGTATATTACGTCGATACATCCTCCGTTGTCTAGTGTCTCGGTCCATATGTCAAGTACTTTAAGCAGCTGTAGAACTGTGAATCTACCCTTGAAACAACCATATTGTTTGTTGCTGAGCAGGTCGTTATTATTCATGTGTTGGAAGATGGTGTCTCTGATTTGCCTCCAATAGTTTCCCTACTACGCTGGTCAGACTGACTGATCTGTAGTTCTGAGCTTGTTGTTTGTTTCCCTTATTGTGTATTGCAGATATTTTTGCATTTTTCAAATCGGTGGGTAGCATGCCTGTTTTTAATGATATCTTAAATATAATGGATAGTGGAATACTGATAGTTTCTGCTAATTCACTTAAGACACGAGGATGAAGGCCATCCGGTCCTGGCGATTTGTAAATCTTTAGCTTCTTTAGTTTCATTACCACCAGCAGTGGGTCGATAGTGCAAATCTCAGTAGTGTCAAACGTCTTTTTGTTTCCCAGGAATGTCTCAGTCTGGCTCTCTGGTAGATACAGAAAAGAAATAATCTACCAACACTTTCGGCTTTTTCCAAATCAGATTGTGCTAGCTCATCGGTGCCATCTTTGTTCTTTATCAAGTTAGGTATCCGTGTTCTTGTCTTCATTTTTGCCTGAGTGTATTGCCAGAACTTCTTGCTTCATTTGTTTTATGATATCCATATAGCTTCTGTGCTTTAATTGTCAGGCTCCTGACCTGATTTAGGAGTCTGCAGAATTCCTGATAAGATTGGGTATCTTTGGTTTGTAGATATTTCTTCCACAATTTGTTTTCCTCTTTATTTTAGCTCGGGTTTTGACGTCCAGTGGCACTGGGTTTTGACGTCCAGTGGCACTGGGTTTTGACGTCCAGTGGCACTGGGTTTTGACGTCCAGTGGCACTGGGTTTTGACGTCCAGTGGCACTGGGGTTTTCTGGCTCTTTCCGATAAAAACTTCTTTGGAATGCACTGTTCTTCAGCGTCTCTAATCTTAGATGTAAATAAATCCCATTGGGCTTGCACGTCTCCATGATGGCTTGACAATTCTGCTTCCCAGTCATTTGTTTTAGAATGTCATCCATTGTTGTGTAATCCCCTTGTCATATATATAAACAGTTTTATTTACTGGATCATAGTCTGGTGAGCAATTGAGAATCACCTTGATGACAGAATGGTCACTCCTCCCTAGTGCAGTGGCTTTCTCGGTCATTTAAATCATCACCCGTGAGGACGAGGTCCAGGAGTGATGGTTCATTTGTACCCCGGCCTCTAGTGGGTTCAGTTAAGTGCTGCACCAAATAACAGTCTCGCAGTTTTTCAATGAACTTAAATTCCTTATCATATGTACTTTTAACAACATTTAACATGATTGCCATCCAAAACAACAAGTTCCAGATGGCAAGTGGACAAGGAAGCCATTGGCTTATCGAGAGTCAAACAATTTTATCATTTATGTATAACCCACTCTTATCAGATATCTATATATTCTATTTTTTTATATTTCCATACTGATACAACATGTGGTAGTGACCAATGGCTTTTTATTCTGCATCTTAGTTATGTAAGTTTGTCCTTAGTGAGCACATCAGCATGTGTATACCACACGATTACTTCTCCAACTCTGGCACTAGCAGTGCCCGATTTTGATTGGGAGACTACACCAGTTCAAGGCATCACACATTTACATGTAGTCACTGAATTCCATTGAGAACTACAGTTCTTGTCTAGCAGTCAGCTTAGTTCTATGATTTCTATTTAAACATCCTATTTCTAAATCCGAATTACACAAAAATATGAAATTACCAGCCTACAAGGCAACGAATATGTCATTTCACAACAGACTACAGCATTTCATTGCAGCGAAACATTTACATGTTAACCCTTAATTTCGTCCACATCAGCCTGGGAGCTTACCTCCTTGTATGATTTGGAAAGTGTCTTTATCAACACTTTGTCGTTGTATGTCCAACAGTCTGCGATCTTGTTGGTACGTTTAAGTTGTCTAGTTGAGTTTGTAAGTGCAGCGCGATGTTGGATAAGATCTTGGTACGTTTAAGTTGTCTAGTTGAGTTTGCAAGTGCAGAGCGATGTTGGATAAGATCTTCGTTGATGTAGATGGTGTTGTCGTTGTCGCCGCGCAGTTTGCGTCGTTCACGGATCACCGCGTCTCGCTCGTTGTCCCCGTTGAACCGTACAATGACCACAATGCGTCGATCTCCTATCGCTGCCTCTCTGCCAAGCCGGTGACTTCTCACAATGTCATCGGGTGTGATCCGGCGGGGGGGGATCACTGCCATCTTGTTTTTATTATGACCAACACTTTAGCCGTAGGTTCCTACCTTTCTCCCTCCCCTGTCTCTGGAATACAATGGAATCTTAGATTACTTGGACGAGAGTATTGTTTCATACTGTCGCATTGGAACTCTAACTCATTTATCTTTTTTCCAAGGTGGCAATACGACCTTCTTTTAATCCGAGCTTCTGCGTCAGGTCTACGATTGTTAGTGCCAGTGCGTCAATTTTGTTGGCCAGTAACTCCGGGAACAAGGCCAACTTTAGCTTTTTCAGCACCACATCGACGAATCTCAGCAACATGTCTTTGGTGTCAGGCGCCTCGCTTCTACTTCTGCATCTTTAATTGGCAGCGTCCATAAGTCAGGATTTAGCGCCAATTGGGTGTATTTACACATGTACTGTGCCGGATTTGAAGGTGCGCGTAAAACTATGTATAACGTGCGAATAAAGTATGAACAGAGTGCGAGTAAAAACATAGGTCACGGCTTATATTTGTGACTGTGTGGTAACAGCTCCTCTGAAGGCCTCGAAGGTTGGAGCTACCAACACGTTCATGGGGAGAGCGTTCCACCAGATGACCGTGCGTGGTGAAGAAAGAGTTGCTGTACACCTGGATGAGAGCTGGGATGATTTGATAAGGAAGAAGTGACAGACCTAGCTATCGATGGTAGATAGTGATGATGTAGAACTGGATGCTACCACCCTGGGTCCCAATGATCACGTCATAGTGAAATTTACGTCTAAGAAAGCCATACGACATTATGTGGGCATGATTGTCAAGCCAGCAGATTAATTTGCTGGCGAATTTAAAGTTATCTTTCTGAAATGTAGTCACAAGAGTGTTTCTGCTAGCCGGTTCACAATCCCTGACGAGGAAGATCGTCGATGTGCCGTTTGATGGCATTGTTGCGCGCTTGCCTGCTCCCACTGTGATTGGTGGTACAACCCGCAAGAAGAAGATGGTGGTGTTTAGTGTTGACTTGTCTCAATACTGCCCTCAGTGAAATGATGCACCATTCTGCGAGTGTGCCTACTGAGTAGGGCATATGGCTTACGGAGTAGACATGCGCGGCATGGCCGGTTATCAATAAAAAATGCTTGAAAAACAATGTTGTGATTATTTATGTGATACTTGAAACTTCAACTTGTAAAACATTTTTAAATTATACAAATTAATAAATTACACATTGATAACTAGATTACTGAACATTCTTCAGGACAGTTCATTTTCAAATCAGATAAAGTTCTTTCATTTTTCATATCCAAGGTGTGTTTAATTTACCTGGTAGAGGCTTTCGTCAACATATCACGTTGACTTTATCAGTACCGATGACGCTGAAAGACGTCATCATACACGTGAGGTAGAGCTAGAAGAACAGGGTGAACTGGTGTACCAAATACCATGCAAGAGCTGAGTACATTGGGGAGACAGGAAGACTAGTAAAAACACGACTGGAGGAACACAGAAAGGATGTAGACAACACGAAAAAAGAGAAATACACAAGGAGCGGGAAAAAAGATTGATGTCTTCCATCAATAAATTCGCCCTTACAGACCATGTGACAACTGAAAACCACATAATAGACTGGGAGGGAGTAAAAATTGTAGACAAGGAACCCAACCGAAGAATCCGGCACATCAAAGAAGGCATCTGGATCAGGAAAGCTAGAACATCCATCAACAGAGGGCAATTACGAACTACCTCACGTGTACGATGACGTCATTCAGCGTCATCGGTACTGATAAAGTCAACGTGATACGTTGACGAAAGCCTCTACCAGGTAAATTAAACACACCTTGGATATGAAAAATGAAAGTTATCTGAAATGATAACTAGAATTAATATTTATAATATTATTATATAAAACAGTTAGTCCCCACATTATCTTATATCACTTAATTATATATGTGACCACTAGTGGGACACCATGCTCATTTTTTAATGGAAAAATATTTTATTTTAAAGTCTCTATTTTAGTCTCTTCTCGATTTTGTTTGGAAATGATACAGATAATGGTGGAGCTTAGCATACAATTCCAATTTATTATATCTAGTATATTTTCGACACAGGAGGGATTTGAAAAAAAACCAAGTATTTGGTGCCCCGATCTCCCCTACATATTAATATATCCACTGTTCAACACAATTAAAATTTATTGTAATTCTTTACAATAAATAAATATAATTATATTAGGGAACAATGGGTAAATGATGTCTTAGTAATAAACACAAAAATGGTGTGCACGTGTAGAAAAGTAATCGTGAATGTGATGGATATTCTTCAGTTAGTTTACTCCATACAACCACTTCTGGGGCTAACATAACGTAAAATGTTATATATTAGCAACATTATTAAAATAATAAAGCTTATTTTAACAACATCAACAGTAAACATACAAACCCAATTGAATTTTCAACAAAAATAATACAAGGGCAAGAAGAAAAGTAATGTTTATGTTGCTTACCCTATCACTTATAAGTGATACATTATGTAATACACATTGCGTTAATATACATTTGTAGTTCATTATTGAATAGCTCGTAAACTCAAATCTTGTGACAAAAAAATTATTCTACATTATAGCACCGTTAACTATCTTACACAGGCTTATTATTATAACAATAATGGGGCGGAGTCTCGTCAATGTGGAGTGTTTGGCCGATTCGCGAGATGGCAGCACTGTCGTCCAACAGCGCCATGTTTGTTTTCGTGCGTCGGGTTGGTTGTTCAAGCTAAAGCAGTGAAAGCATGCTAAAAACACAATGTTGTTTGTCCCAGTGTTCCCATCGTGGTGGTGTTGTCTTCCTAAGTTCGGATAGCAAACCTCGGACAAAACAGCAGTTGGTTATATCTATCAAGTGGGGTGATGAGCTTGGAATAATGTGGAAGCCGTCGGTGACAAGTCAACTCAAGACACGTGTCGTCTGTGACAGTCACTTCGTCCCATCAGACTTTATTCAAGAGATGAGTTACGGTATGTACAGCTGATGTAAACTGTAAAAATGATGTACAACTGATAGTTGGTATGCAATATTGTGTCAGAATGGTTATTCACTCAACGATCCACACATAAAATTATAGATATGATGAGAAGGAGAAGAAGAAGAAGAAATGTTTTTATTTGACCCATCATACATTTAACTTAATACTTAAATACATATATATCCATGTTATATTATAATTTTAAATAATACAGGTGTATATGGTTGTAAGTAAACATAGTATATATTAAGGTAAACAAACAAATAGGGTTAGGAGACTCCTCTAAGACTTTGATAGTCGCTATCGAGGAGCCACCTTGCAAAATAAAATTAAACTAAATCAGTTGGTCAAACATATATAATTCTTCCGAGAAGAGAAGAAGAAAGAATAAAAAACCATAATAATAATATCATCTCTGATTGATTGATTGTGTGTGTGTGTGTGTGTGTGCGTGCGTGCGTGCGTGCGTGCGTGCGTGCGTGCGTGCGAGCGTGCGTGCGTGCGTGTGTGTGTTCGCATTCGCGTTCGTGTATTACTGTTCTCACTTGATTATGCATGTTTGCAGTTTAGGCACCTTTTAGTATAAGGTGACAGGTGGTTGTATTTTTTAATGTTGCATACATACATATATAGGAATTTTGCCTTGTGCTTGAATCTTGATAATTTTCTAAAAAATAAAGTTTTGCATACTGAGCAAATCCTTGTAAGCTGTGTGTATTAAGCTTTTCCTTAACTATAGTGGGAATATTATTAAGTAAAAATGGTAAATTATGCCAAAGACATTTCTTTGCAAATTCGTATTTAGTTTTATAACTATATATTTAATTCTTGATTCGTGTATCATAATTATGTATGTCATAGTTGAAGATTATCCTCCAGTTCTGTAAATAAACTGGTAAATTGTTATGTAAATATTTATAATAAAATTGTAATTGTTGTAATTTAAGAATATCATTGACTTTTAACATTTTATATGATCAATCAACAGTATATTGTTTACGGTTATTTAGGTAGCTACTGAATAAGTTTAGGTTTGTACCATTTATACCATAATATTTTAATTTGGCAATTAAAATTGAATGGTCAATGGTATCGAATGCTTTAGAAAGGTCCAAATATATGTTTATGGGTATTTCATCCTGATCCATTAGGGTTATAATGCTATCTATTAATTCCAGTTCAGCATATTCCGTTGAATGTTTGGGTCGAAAACCACATTGATGGTCAAAGAAAAGAAAGTGGACACCAGCATATTTGTAATATACATATTAATAGTTGTTTCTTATTTTAACTACTAATACACCCAGATAATGCAATAAGTATGACAATAAAAGCTTACAGTTCATCCTACATGATGCACATCAAATATTCATCTTGCATCAGCATGTCTTCAGCTGCGAAAAGGCTTCTATCCAAATCTGCATACTTGTTTGGGTAATCGTTTACTTAACTTGGCTAAATTATTAGATCTTTATGCCGCATTTTTGTTCCTGAATGCGTTCCTTACATCATTCCGCATATGTTCCAGTAAAAAAAGTTCATATATTCTTTTAAAATATTGTGTTTTAGGCCACTTTTAATCAGTTTTACACATAAAAACAGCGGAACCGATAAAGCCCTAATAATTTAGGCCAATTAAGTAAACCTAGTTTGTAGTTATAACCTTGTAAACAATATTTTCATATACATAATAATGCTAATGACCTATACATGTCAATCATGCTTAGAAATAGACAGAGTTTAAAAAAATTCTCTGTAGGGTACATATTGTTTTCTTTTCCTTTTACCAACTGCCCCTGTGTAAATGTGCAACATAGGTGAAAAATAGCACCGCTTTACAGCTCTCTTGCAACCAAAATAATGGGTGCACTGGTATGCATGATCACACACAGGTTGAGAACATTTAGTACTTCCACAATATGTAAACAAATTACAATAACATTAATATTAGCCATTTTTTTAGGCCAGTTACACTTTTTTGTAATAAAAAATGTGTTTTGAAAAAAGTTGATGGGGTGTTTTTACAATGCTGTAACATGAAAACTAATTAACATACTACTGATACCACAATGTATCTTAATAATAGACATTTCCAATGATCTTCATCCTACATGATACACATGTCAAATAGTCATCTCATCAGCATGTATTCAGCTGTGAACAGGCTTCTGTAAAAAATCTGCATAATAGTTTGCAGTTAAAAAAACCTTGTAAAAATATTCTTCATATACATAATAATGATGATGACCTATACATGTCAGACATGCTTAGAAGTAGACACTGAGGTTTACAAAATGTCTATGTAATTTATATACTGTGGTTTTTTTTACTTTTTGCAAACCGCCCCTGTATAAATGTGCAAAATAAATTAAAAATAGCATTGCTTACAGCCCTCTTGCAACCAAAATACTGGATGCAATGGTATGAATGACCACCACGCAGGTTGAGAACATTGAGTACTTCCACAATATGTAAAAAAAAAACTACATTAATATTAGTAATATTTTTAGGCCAGGTACACATTTTTAATCAAAATAGAAAACACGTGGGGTGTCATTAAAGTGATCTAACATTAAAACTAATTAACATACAGCCATACAACTGATTCCACGATGTATCTTAATAATATATCTTTCCAATGAGCTTTATCTTACATGATACACCTGTCAAATATTCATCTTGCATCAGCATGTCTTCAGCTGTGAACCGGTTTCTGTAAAAATACATAGTAGTTTGCAGTTTAAAAAAATCTTGTAAACAATTTATTTACATATATAATAATGCTAATGACCTATACATGTCAAACATGCTTAGAAGTAGACAATGAGTTTTTTAAAATGTATCTGTAGGATATATACTGTGGTTGTTTTTTCCATTTTTACCAACCGCCCCTGTAAAAATGTGCAAAATAAGTGAAAAATAGCACTGTTTACAGCTCTCTTACAACCAAAATAATGGATGCACTGGTATGCATGACCCCCACACAGATTGAGAATAGTACTTCCACAATATATGTAAAAAAAATACATTAACAATAATATTAGTACATTTTTAGGCCAGGTACACTTTTATTTATCAAAATAGAAAAACGTTGACGAGGGGTGTCTTTAAAGTGCTTTAACATGAAAACTAATTAACATACAGCCATGTAACTGATATCGTGATGTATCTTAATAACATATCTTTCCAATGATGTATAACCATTTGCAATAACATAATTATGTCAAAATGGCCTAGCATAGCTACCTGATGCCTGGTATCTATCCCCACATGCCTTGTATCTACCCCCACATGCCTATATGGGGTACATTTGTGTAAAAATGTAAACAACCTTATTAATTTCACATCAAGGCTTAATACAGTAAATATTTTAATTTTTGTTTTCACTCGAATATTCAGTCATAACCAGCACTTACTACTCTTGTGATACGTCTGAGGAGAGACACGGTACCCAGCATCTTTCCTTGGTCCAACACATCGTCTTCTTCATCATGAGAGAGAACAGATATTTAAAAAATCTCAATTTAAAAGGCACACAAAATATAAACGTCTTACAGTAATTACACCCGAAATATCTGATATATGAGAAGATATTTTTTTTTTACTGATAAATGTGAGTAACCCATTTACAATAGTGATGAATCTCCAAGCCAGGAATACATCTTACAAATAAATCACATTTAAAAAAATACAGATTGATTTTCCATAGACGACCATTATAATGTTGGATTACTGCAAAAATTGTCAAACTATTTTCTTTAAAATGTCACCTGGACATTGAACATTATAATTAATACAATTACTGTGGGAAATTCATAAAAAATACGTACCTCGTTTTTTCAGAAAATGCACACTGCAATGCACAGTGCAGTGTAGTGCGTTGTGCAATGCAATGCAGTGCAATGCAGTTCATGGCAGTTATGTACGCAGTACATGGCAGTGCATTAGTACAGTGCACATTGCATGGGAGTGCAGTGTGTGCTACGTGCTATGTGTGCTGTGCATACGTGTGTGCGTTCGATTTTCCTGAATTTGAGTATTCATTTCCTATTTTTACCAGTTGAGTTCTGTCTAATAAAAATGTTGCCATCCGTCTAATAATATGTGAGGACATATCATACTAATCAAGTGATGAGATTGCTAAAATCCAGCATTACAAGTACAACTTGGACTAAAGTATTCAATTTATCAGTCATATTCCATCTTTATATTATTTCTTCGAGAATGTCAGTTGTTCCACTAAATCCACCAAATTATATGTATTGTTCAATTATATACGGAAGTGTACTACTGCCATTTATAGAAAGAAGTAAATAAAATGTTTTACTTACTGAGTCAAAATGTCCAGATTTGTTATTATTATTAAGCATTTATAACATGCCATGTATCTGGGCGAAATACCTGCTTAGAGGTGCTACAGTTGTGTGTGTGTGTATATATATATATATATATATATATATATATATATATAT
>SDWI01000903.1:185344-209684 GCA_009193005.1 Lamellibrachia luymesi
TATATATATTATATATATGTATTATATATACATATATAATATATATATATATATATATATATATATACATGTGTGATGCCCGTCAATATTATAAAAAAAATAGCCACACATGGCCTATAACAGAAAAATCCATAAATCTCTCCATCAGTTAAAATCTCACAAATGTGCACTGTTTCACAGCCAATAACTTCTACAGACAAATATGTGAATATGCTTGCTCAACTGCACTTACTGCTGCGGCTGGCACCACCTTGCAGACTCTTTATAAATAATTCATAGTGTGTATGCTTTTAACCGCAACCTGGCACCACATTAGGATTACCATTTAGTTATTTTAATGCTCGCTCGCCGTTAGAAAGGTGTGTGCTTTTGAATTGTCTCTTTATTCGTTCTCAAATAATCGAGTGGTGGTCGGCTGGTGTTGTTTGTCTGGAATTACAAAACCCACGAACGAACATGCTTTGTCAGTCTAGTGCATTTTTGTAGTCTGTGGATCAAGTGTCATTTGGTTTGGTAGATGCAATGAAACTGTCACATGATTATATCACATCGTAATTATGAATTGTTTAATTTCATATATCACAATTGAATATGCCCTACATTCGTAAAGCAATAACCAGGAAGGTCAACTGTGGTCTGATCCCAAATAGGAAAGCTTTTATTTGAGAAAGTGTCAAATTTTACATTAAGTTGCGGCACAATGTATATGTAGACACATCATGGAACACTCCTGCTTGTCAAGTCATGATTATTTGTTTGACAGCCAAGTCTAAAAATGCCTTGCCCATAATATTAGCTGAAAACCGGTCACATAATTTAATTATAAGTCGATTGACTACCTCTTCTTTCAGAAATCTGTCTAGTATCAAAATTATTTTTAGGAGATATATAGCATATATGGTCTTCGACCGCTGTAACTTTGTCATTCCATTGATGATGAACACAAAAAATATCTACTTTATTAGTTTATAAAAAAAAAATGTTGAAGCATATCCATGCTAAAATGGGACACGGCAGCATTCTTCCTCAAAATATTTTGTTTTCAGAAAATCCGTACGATGTAGCAGATCTGTTTGTTTACACTTCCAGTAGTTTGATGGTTTATTTTATCCATTTTGTTCTGAATGGTCTAGACCATTAGTTGTGCTTCAGTCATCACAATGATCACCGGGGCGATTCACCAAATGGATGATGAAGTTGATGACTACAGCATTTATCACCACAATCCACACGCCCCCAATATTGATGCCTTAGCAGCCACATGCCCATCCTGGACACAGAAGTAAGTTGTGTATTCCTTAACTTCTTTCTTTCACCGTCATTAATTTCAAATGTCTAAAAAATTCACCAAACATTGTTATTAGACTTGTTATTGTATTATGAAGTAGTTGATGTTTTTAGTGTTGTAAGTAGATAATCCAAGAAACAAGCACGCTTCAGAAACGCTCCAACTATATTTTGTTCTGGTTCTGCTCTAGTGAACACATGATTCAGCTTCAGCGTGCAGACAAATGGTAAGAATTTAAGGAATTTGTAACCAAAATCCATCATTCTGCCTAATATAATGAATATTTATGGAATAGGATTAAACAAATGTCATGTGTTAAATTGAAAGCATCTCGTATTGAATTTTTTTCTTAAGAATATATTTCCATTTACTAATTTCTCGGCTTTTGGTTACTGTTAGTAAGTATCATTAAGTGACAACTCCATAGCTGGTTTTTGATGTTCATTCCTGAGTGGATTTTAGACTGAATGTTTTGCTGATGATATTAGACATAGTTACATGAGACCAAGTTATTCAACTATACATTATTCCTAAAGCCTAAGTGCTTTCTTAGCTCTTAAAGTTAACTTCATAATTTGTATTAATCTCATATGATTATGATACTTTGATTGCATGACCTCGAACGATCTGTTGTCATTACAGGAAGTAAATAAGAAGTATTTCTTAAATCATCCAATTTTTGCCCGATCCATCGTGGGTGGTGTGATCGAAAATTCCTTGTAGGATGAAATCATACCAGATATATCCTTGAAGATGTAATCGCTGAGAGATTTAAGGTGAGTGAATAATCACTGAGAGATTCAGGCTGAGTGAAGCTGAATGCAGGAATCAAGTTTTAATTTTAGCGTTGTTATCGAGATTTGAAAATTACTGTCGAATATTTGTTTAGTCGCAAAAATAAACAATGGTGCTGCAATCTCAGTCGATCCCAGATCTGTATAAAGTGCTTCGCATTATAGATGACATCAACGAAGGTGACTTATATAACGAAGATGACAATGCCAGTGACGAAGAATGTGAAATATCGCTCGCTGTCACACCTGATCACTTGAACAGTGACACCGAAACCATCGATTCCATCAATCCAGTTCAAAGCGGAAGTGGAATAACAGTTGCTGCTGCTACTACCAGTGATGTTCCTGGTCGAAGCGAAATCAGTAGTGACAGTGACAGTGGACAACAAGAGGGTGACACTAGACCAAAAACCTCTGCTTACAGAAGCAGGGCCAGAGGTAGGCGAGGCAAGGCTCCTTCAGGACGTGGTCGTGACCGGTCTCGATCCCCTGTTGGTAGGGGGCATGGCCGTGGCAGGCATGAGGCTAGGTCTACAGCTCGTACACCCAGTAGAGATCGTGGCTGCAGTAGTGTCTTCACACCAAGACAAAACATTGTTCCACTTAGTGGAAATGTTGGCCCAACGTGAAACGAAAGGGGAAGCGTGGTGAGAGAGATGGCATTGACGTTGCCTCACCGCCTTGCATTCAGGACTACAATAGTTACATGGGAGGCATCGACTTCGCAGACTGAATTGTGAAGTACTACAATTGTGCTCGATGCTGTTGATTCACAGTGTGTACGTCATCGAATCGTTCTATCGTGACTACCGCAGTGTTAACAATCGCTTGATTCGCTTGCATCAGACTTTCCGTGAGGAATTAGCAGATCAGTTGGTTGGTGTTTTTCGCAGTGAACGAAAACATGCTGGCCGACCATCTGATATGTATGTCACTGAGGCACGACTCCAGAATGTTGGGTTACATCACCCATCAGTTGATGTGTGCAAAGACTGTGCACTGTGTGCAAAAAATGTAAAAGCATTGCATCCTGGTGGCGTTATTCCACGTGGACTGAGCCAACACACTTTGGGCATCCGTCGATCGAACATCAAATGTGAACAGTGCAATGTGTGAAGAAGGATACCAGTTGCTGGGTTGATTGGCACACAAAACTATTAGGCACAAATGGTCTGCAAATGGAAGTTTGCTTGATTCTTGACTGTGACATGCGTGAATTAAATTTTGCTAAACGATGATGATTGACAATGACCTATGCATAGAACATCAAATAATAAACTGATTTTCTTCAAATTGTGCCACTAAATTAGTGAACGAGTATGTTGATATGTTCTTCAAACTTAAAGAAGGCAGTAGAACCAGAGGACACAAAGCAGCATTAGTTAAGGAACAGTGTAAGTTAGACATGAGAAAGTACTCTTTCTCACAGAGAGTGATAAATGAATGGAACAAGCTGCCAAATGATTGTGTTAATGCTACTAGTGTGAATATGTTTAAAAATAGAATTGACAGATATTTGAAAAGGGCGGGCTACATATAGATGAGAAAATTGTTGGACTCTCCATAAGACAATGGCTTTCTTGTCCACTTGCCACCTGGAACTTATTGTTTGGGATGGCAATCTTGTTAAATCTTGTTAAAAGTAGAAAACTACATGTGGCCCAGAAATCTATCTATGTCTCCTGTCAAGTTCTGTACAGTCAGTCAGTAGTAGATGACTACATGTGGCCCAGAAATCTATCTATGTCTCCTGTCAGGTTCTGTACAGTCAGTCAGTAGTAGATGCCTACATGTGGCCCAGAAATCCGTCTATGTCTCCTGTCAGGTTCTATACAGTCAGTCAGTAGTAGAGGACTAGTCAGTAGTAGAGGACTACATGTGGCCCAGAAATCTATCTATGTCTCCTGGCAGGTTCTGTACAGTCAGTCAGTAGTAGATGACTACATTGTGGCCCAGAAATCTATCTATGTCTCCTGTCAAGTTATGTACAGCCAGTACTAGAGGACTACTCTGCCTCAGGCTGCAGGTGTGTCTGTGGACTGCCCTAGTTCCTAGCACAGCCTTCATTACCTCCTTGTCAGTCCTGGTCATAGTTGGGGGATCATTGCTAGGGACAGCTTTAGTTGAACTAAAGTAGTCGCTAGACATGTTCACTGGGGCAATCTCATGTCATTTTGTTTTTTTAATATATGTCAACATAATTCTAACAGCAGCATACGCAGACCATTTGTCCAATATATGCCGCGTTAGGCAGACAGCTGTTTTAAGCAGACCAAAGCCGGTCTGCTTAAAGTGTTGATGTGTTATTTCACAACTAATACGTTTGAATTTACCATTATCATTAATAGTGGACACAGTTTAGCCGAAAATGAAATAGCATGTGTAATTATTTCCAAAATAAATAACATTTTCTGTGATTTTGAGCATGTTTTTTCCAGAGCCTTGTATATTTCGAACTGCCAAATTTGTCGCGTACGGCAGACCGGGTAAAAATGCTTATAACTTAATATTCCTGCTATATATTGAATGAGGGGTCACCGTTTCGTGTTCATTGTGTAATATGCTACGAAGGCTCTAGCTCCTCCACTTGTCTGTACTTTGGTTCAATAACGACCCAACTCTGTGCCCTTGGACCCCTTATAATTTCCCATTCGTTATGTTTACAAACATGAACCATTGATTCAACCTGTAGCTTGTTACTATGGAGCAAGTATTGAAAAATTACGGAACAACATCAATTTAAAAAAAATGGGAAGGTTTTTTGCCTCTCACCAAAAATAAGGGACGGCAGAGTTGGAACGGTATTGAAATCAGGTATAGACACACGCACGCACGCTCGCACGCACGCACGCACGCACGCACACAGACACACACACACACGTGTAATATATATATATATATATATGTAATTATACACATATTCGTTTGTGTGTGTGCGTGCGTGTGTGTGTTGTAGTTGTTCTATTCAATGTTTCTTCGACACATGGTCAATAATTTTATTACAAAATGGGCGTCGTGTTTTTACAAAATGGGTTCATCGGTTTATTACAAAATGGGTCTCATGTTATTACAAAATGGGTCCATATTACAAAATGGGTCGTAACAGTCACGGCACGACAGCTCCGCGGTCCGCGAGGTCGGATCGGTGTAGCAAAGTTTTGTATTTATTTTTTTATTACATTACTCCTGCTACAAAAAAAACTTAAGCATAATTTTACTTTTGCAATCTGTATACAATGAGTAAACAATCTGCCAAGTTTGATTGCAATAAGTTCAGCAGTTTATGAGTTGTGAATAACAAAACGTTTGTTAGTGTCTATATGAGTGCTCACATTGGTGCCGTTTGTTATAATGTCTATATGAGTGTTCACGCTGGTGCCGTTTGTTCCTGCAGTAAGCATAGTAGAACCTGTCCAATAAAAATGCAACATTCATAGATTCTGTAATGATCATAATTTCACTTCTGCAAAATATATTTAAAAATTCATAAATATGTGAAATTGTTAACAGTTTAATGTTTAAAACGACGAACACGATTGTTATTAAAGGACTGTAGCAGACTATATGTGCGAAGAACAGGATTGTGGTGAAAAGACTGTAGCTTTTCGTTTGACGGCCGCGAAGGCGCTCCAAAGACAGGCATATCGGGAATCACAACATTAGTATTTATATGTTAACCTGGGCGGATCCATACACTGAAAAGTGTGGTGCCTAGTTTTCAAAAACGTGAAAGGCACCATAACTTAAAAACCACTTAAGAGCTGTGTTATACGGCACTTAAAGGACTACACATGAATTATAGTATGGCTTACTATTAATTATTATTATTACCGTTTTCATATAGTATAACAATGCATATTGTGGGGCGCGGTGGCCGAGTGGTAGAGCGTGGGACTTTTGGTCGAAGGGACCGGGGTTCAAAACTACCTGTGGCAGAGCATCGGACTTTTCGGTCGAAGGGACCGGGGTTCAAAACCACCTGCTGCCTTTCAAAACCTGGGCAATTTAGTTCACCCCACTTTGACCGTGTCTTTCGGAAGAGACACTAAAGCCGTTGGTCCCTTCTACCTGGTGTCGATGTCAGGGGAAGTAAAATATCCCACATGGGGTAAATGTGTAACCTGTCGTGGACTCAAAGAGTGGTGGTCTCTATCTCTAATCCACCAATTCCCAGCGCGTGAGAGGCGCCGAACAGGACTTACACCGCTCTTAAGGAGCCCAGTCCTTGACAGGAAGAAGAAGATATATAACATGTTTTGAAGAACTATGGAGAAATGCGGTCAACTGGCAGAGGTGGTTCGATAGGGTGTGAAAATGGATGGAACCCTCCAAAATATGCTGGCTACTATCAAAAAGTTATAGCTAATAACCTAAGGAAGCAGAGAAAAAAACTTGATGTTTTTTATCCGGTCTATCAGTTGTGAAAAGCGCCAAAGTGAGCAGCCCTCGACCAAGAGACGACGAGATAAAACCATACTATTTGTTCCGAGGAGAACCGTTTGAATTCGACACACCTTATTTTGGAGTTCTTCTGCCCCTATGATCAAGTCAATCATTTACCGTTATTTTGTGAAATAATAGCGTAAACAATATAAACATGGGCCCTACTCTCTTAAGCATGACGAATGTTACTGTGAATCGCAGAGTTGAATTGTGTGGATTTGGGGCATAACGCCCCTGATTAGCTACACGGCTCAAAAACAAGACATCCGAGATAGTCGTATTAAACATAATAATAATTATATGCAGAAAATGAGTGCACTTTCATTTTAATATGTTTAATACGACTACTTAGAGTAAATACTCGTAAACGTATACGATTACGGAAAGTTTGAACCACATTATATTTTGGTAACATTAAATTGTCATGACGAAGCTATGATATCGACGAACTTGTACTCACCAAGGTAGTTTCAAACAGTAGCCTCACAATCACCTCGGCTACGAAAGTGAATATATTGTTAACGATGATAGCTGAAAACGTAACTGGGTCCGCCCATTTCGTAAGGAGGTCCTGGGCGGCATGCGAATCATTTAAGTCAGTCAACAATGCAGTAATAACTGCATTGTTGACTGACTATATAAATTAATGTTACATAGTCATAATAATTTCTTCTAGGTTTGGTATTATGTCAAATAAGAACGTTGCACTGTAGTATGATTTGTTGATTAAGTTGCACAAATTCGTATGATTTAAGACTTGCATTGTGATTTGTATCCTATCCACACCACACCCTTCGTCTCGAACCAGGTTTGTCATGAAATACTATTATGACCTATATTGCTCTTACTGATCCCATATGATGCATGGTCAGGGGCGGATCTAGACTTGTTGGCAGGGAGGGTCTCAGTCATGTCGTTCTACTTACGAATCGGGGGGGGGGGGCGACACACGTGTTGTTCTACTTATATAAAGGTTAATTTTAGCCGGCTGCTAATACTTCAGTCTTTACTTTGGCACTACTTCCGATGTAGGCCAATATAGACGTTGTCCTTTACCGTAATATTTGCCACGGACCCAGGTGGTCTAAGACTCCCCACTACGGCCTAGGGGGTCTGCTGCTGCTGCATGGTATATTCCTGGTGTTATTGTTTTCGTATTAGTCTTCACTCGTCAACCGTCTGATCGTAGTGCACATTCGACGGTGTTGGCCATACCTTCATTCTTAGCTGCATGCAATTATATATGTGATTTGTGACTGCGGACTAGCTAAAACAAATCCCGGTCACATCAAATCAGCAATAAGAAAGTGTTATGATTCTATTATCTATTCAAATCAAAACGTTACATTTATAAGGCGTCATTCCAACAATCGTTGTTCATGGCGGCGTACAGAATGTTCCAGAAAACACGTGCGTCTTAAGCTTCGATTTAAAAGCAGCATCCGTCATTGGCGTTGACGTTAGGCGCTGCGGGAGCAAGTTCCATAGAGTTGGGGCTGCCGCGACCGGTCACCCCAGTGACGCAGAGTAGATTGCATTCACTGGAGCGCAGCCATCTAACCGGTTGCCACCGGTTCACACAGCGTCAGGTGTACTCTGGTGGTGCATGACCAGTCAGTGCTCGATGTACGAGGTGCAAGATCTTGCACTCTACTCGAACTGCTCTCAGCAGGCAGTGTAGCTTGATATGTAGCGGTCTCGCATGGCTAAATTTCGTGGCGCCGTCGCCCAGTTCTGTGCTCTCTGAAGGCGTATTTGATTCAGAGGGAGTCGATGGAGCAGTGCATTGCTAACGTCAAGTTTACTGGTGACAAACGCATGCATGCCTTGCTCTGTCTCTACAGCTGTTAAATAACGACTGATTCTTGAGATGTTGCGGAGGTGAAAAAGCACCACGATGACATTGCGAGCAGGATGTCATTCCGCACACAAACAAGGGCCGTCTCAACGCTGTGATTGGGATTATACGTGGACTGGTAGGACTCGCCGAGATTGTGCTCTGACATGTGAGCCAACAGTCTCGCAGCAACGACACGTTCTATTGTCTTGGATAAGTAGGGTAGATTAAACACGGGTCTGTAGTTATTCAAGGTAGCTTTATCCAGGCTCGGTTTCTTGAGTACTGGCCTGCCGTGTGCTCCCTTCAAGTGAGAAGGCACTGCGCCCGTTCTCAGAGACAGGTTAACCATTGTCGTCAGCATAGATACAATGTCATGCGCACAGTCTCTGAGAAGCCATGTCGGAATAGGATCGAGTTCACATGATTTTACCGGCGATGACTTTAACAGTTCCAATGTCAGCCTCGATGGCGGGCTCAAATGCAGTCAACATGCACGTTTGTGGTGCATCTTCAACGGAGGCGTCTACATTGTTGACATTCTGACTAAGTACGGACCGAATTTTCGAGATCTTTTCCGAGAAAAAATCTGAAATGGCGTTGCAAGTGTTTCGAATGAGTCACATGACGGAAGTGGTGTGTCGTTATAATTGTGTAGGAGTTTGGCGACAATTTTGGACAGTTGCCTCTGGTCACCAGATGCTTCGGCGATTTGACACGTGTGGTATTCAAGTTTTGCACGGTGCACAGATGAAGTGACGAGCTGGCGCTGGAGGCAGTAAGCACGCCTGTCACACTCCAGTCCAGATGTTCTCCATCTTCTTACCAGCTGTCGTCTAACACACTTCTGTGACCGTATGCTTTCATTATGATATGTGTGGTCGTACAATGACTGTGCGTGTTTTGAGCAGCGCATGTTTGTCAATGATGACAACAATGGTTTCGTTGTATATGTCAGCAACCTAGTTCACGTCATCAGGCAGATGCTTTGACAGTAGCAATGATCGGATGTCCTCACATGTCGCAGTAGTACTCGTCGCCTTTACACGGATGTGTGGTGCCTTCGCGAGTTATAACGTGAAGTGAATTGCCGAGTGGTCAGACATGTGTGGAGTGTCTATTCCTATATTTTTCAAAACTCATCGGAGGAACGAGTTATGAAGAGATACATAGTGTGTCCAGCAGCATGTGTCGGGTCTTCTACGTGCTGTGTAAGATCTGCAGCTTCCAAGATGTCTACAAAGCGCTTCGTGTCGTTGTTTAACTCATTGTCCATGTGTAAGTTAAAGTCACCAGCAATCAACATGTTTGACGTATCCATCGCCATAATGTCCATCAAATTAGCAAATTCAACGAGACATTCCGAAGTTGTAAAGCCATTTTTTGTGTGTTTGGCGGAGGGCGATAGACGACGAACTTGTTGAGTGTCATTGCTGAGATGTAGACTCTTCGATTCGAATGTCTTTGATTTCGGCATTTCGAGTTGTCGCGTCATTGAGCCAGACTTGTAGACGACGGCGACACCACCGTCAGTGCCGCACGTTCTCGAGACATGTCGCAGTTTGTAGCCAGCAGATGTGATACAACCAGTATAGATGGAGTCGTTAGCAATCAGCCACGAATCTGTGATAGCGAGTATATCAATGTCGTTGTCAATGAGGTCGCCATCAAGGTCGCTTTCCCAGCTTGCTTTACGTCACATACAGATCTGGCATTCAGCAAGCAGACATACACTTGGCGTACAGATGGCGTATCGCGTTCACTGTCAAGTCGAATCAAATTATGTATGCAGGTTTTGCGTCTCACGGTAAACGATGGCGGGGGCGAGGGTAAATCAACCCAGCAATGGGTCTTTTCTTTGACCACCCTGCCCTACAGCCCCGGCGAGCCCGCCGATTGTTCAAGCGTCCAAATACTGCCACACAAGCGTGTTGTGCGAAGTAAAATCCGGTCAAAACAGAGCATCCAATCCGCAGGACCAACAACGTGTTGATATGAGAAAGTACACATTCTCAATGAGCAAAATAAGTAAATGAATTGAAGACCTTATATAATGATTGTGTTAATCCTAGCACTGTGTATATGTTTAACAACGCAATTGATATATGGCATTAACATTTTTTGGAGTCTCAATAAGCCAATGGCTTCCTTGTCCACGTGTCATCTGGAGATTGTAGTTTTGGAAGGCAGTATTTTAATTTGTTGTTAAATATAATACACACGTATACCACTTGAAGACTGCTAGCTAAATGGAACCCGTCGGCTCATTATATGGACACATTATTATCGAACGAACCGTAGCACGGACGTCACTGCCCGCTAGGCTACTACGTAAATGATACATAATCGAAAGAACCCGATAAATAAAACCGACGTACCAGATGTGTGGTCTTGATGCCCGATGATCAAAGATGCCAAAAACGATGTTGTCGTTGTGGAACAGATAATGTAGTCATACTGAAGTTTCGAATACCTTGTCATACGAAGTTATCGGCGGTCGCATTTTTTCTAGCTAGTCCGCAGTCGCTATTCAAAGACAACATATAATGCAGGTATGACAAACACAATGACAACATCACAGTGAAATATCCACAACAATAAAATGAAGACAGGCAGGACTGGGTTGGAAGATTGATTTAACAAAACAAATGACATCTAAAATATATCATGCACAAATTAGGATCGGTTACGGAACATAATTCAAGGCAAAAGCAACACAGATGAGGTGGCTAGCAGAGAAGTACAAACTTATCGAGCTGGTAGCTTAACCTNCCTGTGGCAGAGCATCGGACTTTTCGGTCGAAGGGACCGGGGTTCAAAACCACCTGCTGCCTTTCAAAACCTGGGCAATTTAGTTCACCCCACTTTGCTCGTGTCTTTCGGAAGAGACACTAAAAGCCGTTGGTCCCTTCTACCTGGTGTCGATGCCAGGGGAAGTAAAAGATCCCACATGGGGTAAATGTGTAACCTGTGGTGGACTCAAAGAGTGGTGGTCTCTATCTCTAATCCACCAATTCCCAGCGCGTGAGAGGCGCCGAGCAAGACTTACAACGCTCTTAAGGAGCCCAGTCCTTGACAGGAAGAAGAAGATATATAACATGTTTTGAAGAACTATGGAGAAATGCGGTAAACTGGCAGAGGTGGTTCGATGGGGTGTGAAAATGGATGGAACCCTCCAAAAATATTCTGGTTACTATCAAAAAGTTATAGCTAATAACCTAAGGAAGCAGAGAAAAAAGTTTGATGTTTTTATCTGGTCTGTCCCCGACACCATCAAACATGTAGCTATCGAATCTGACTAAGCATCTGTCTGTGTGGAGCCACTTACCCCAGGTGTGAAAAGCGCCAAAGTGAGCAATCCTCGACCAAGAGACGACGAGATAAAACCGTACTAATTGTTCCGAGGAGAACCGTTGTATTCTACACACTTTATTTTGGGGTTCTTCTGCCAATATGATCAAGTCAATCATTTACCGTTATTTTGTGAAATAATAGCGCAAACAATATAAACATGGGCCCTACTCTCTTGAGCATGATGAATGTTACTGTGAATCGCAGAGTTGAATTGTGTGGATTTGGGCCATAACGCCCCTGATTAGCTACACGGCTCAAAAACAAGACATTCGAGATAGTCGTATTAGACATATTAAAATGAAAGTGCATTCATTTTGTGCATATAATTATTATTATTAAACTTAGAGTAAATACTCGTAAAACTATACGATTACGAAAAGTTTGAACCACATTATATTTTGGTAACATTAAATTGTCATTACGAAGCTATGATATCGACGAACTTGTACGCACCAAGGTAGTTTCAAACAGTAGCCTCACAATCACCTCGGCTACGAAAGCGAATAAAATTATATTGTTAAAGATGATAGCTGAAGACGTAACTGGGTCCGCCCATTTCGTAAGGAGGTCCTGTGCGGCATGCGAATCATTTTGTTGTAATAACTGCATTGTTGACTGACTATACAAATTAATGTTATATAGTCATAATAATTTCTTCTAGGTTGGGTATTATGCCAAATAAGAACGTTGCACTGTAGTATGATTTGTTGATTAATTTGCACAAATTCGTATGATTTAAGACTTGCATTGTGATTTGTATCCTATCCACACCACACCCTTCGTCTCGTACCAGGTTTGTCATGAAATACTATTATGATCAATATTGCTCTTACTGATCCCATATGATGCATGGTCAGGGGCGGATCTAGGCTTGTGGGCAGGGAGGGTCTCAGTCAGTCGTAGTGATATGTCGTTCTACTTACGAATCGGGGGAAGAGGGGCCGACACACGTGTCGTTCTATCTAATTTTAGCCGGCTGCTAATACTTCAGTCTTTACTTTGTCACTACTTCCGATGTAGGCCAATATAGACGTTGTCCTTTGCGGTAATATTTGCCACGGACACAGGTGGTCTAAGACTCCCCTCTACGGCCTAGGGGGTCTGCTGCGGCTACATGGTATATTCCTGGTGTTGGTGTTTTCGTAATAGTCTTCACTCGTCAACCGTCTGATCGTAGCGCACATTCGACGGTGTTGGTCATACCTTCATTCTTAGCTGCATACAATTATATATGTGATTTGTGACTGCGGACTAGCTAAAACAAATCCCGGTCACATCAAATCAGCAATAAGAAAGTGTTATGATTCTATTATCTATTCAAATCAAAACGTGACTTTTATAAGGCGTCATTCCAACAATCGTTTTTCATGACGGCGTACAGAATATTCCAGAAAACACGTGCGTCTTCAGCTTCGATTCAAAAGCAGCATCCGTTATTGGCGTTGACATTAGGCGCTGCGACAACAAGTTCCATAGAGTTGGGGCTGCCACGACCGGTCACCCCAGTGACGCCTTGCACGCGGGACGCAGAGTAGATTGCATGCACTGGAGCGCGGCCATCTAACCGGTGTCAACCGGTTGACACCGGTTGACACAGTGTCGGGTGTACTCTGGTGGTGCATGACCAGTCAGTGCTCGATGTACGAGGAGCAAGATTTTGCACTCTACTCAAACTGCTCTCAGCAGGCAGTGTAGCTTGGCTAAATTTCGTGGCGCCGTCGCCCAGTTCTGTGCTCTCTGAAGGCGTTGTATTTGATTCAGAGGGAGTCGATGGAGCAGTGCATTGCTAACGTCAAGTTTACTGGTGACAAACGCATGCATGCCTTGCTATGTCTCTACAGCTGTTAAATAACGACTGATTCTTGAGATGTTGCGGAGGTGAAAAAGCACCACGATGACATTGCGAGCAGGATGTCATTCCGCACACAAACAAGGGCCGTCTCAACGCTGTGATTGGGATTGTACGTGGACTGGTAGGACTCGCCGAGATTGTGCTCTGACATGTGAGCCGACAGTCTCGCAGCAACGACATGTTCTATTGTCTTGGATAAGTAGGGTAGATTAGACACGGGTCTGTAGTTATTCAAGGTGGCTTTGTCCAGGCTCGGTTTCTTGAGTACTGGCCTGTCGTGCGCTTCTTTCAAGTGAGAAGGCACTGCGCCCATTCTTAGAGACAGGTTAACCATTGTCGTCAGCACAGGTACAGTGTCATGCGCACACTCTCTGAGAAGCCATGTCGGAATAGGATCGAGTTCACATGATTTCACCGGCGATGACTTTAACAGTTCCAATGTCAGCCTCGATGGCGGGCTCAAATGCAGTCAACAGGCACGTTTGTGGTGCATTTTCAACGGAGGCGTCTACATTGTTGACATTCTGACTAAGTACGGACCGAATTTTCGAGATGTTTTCCGAGAAAAAATCAGAAATCGGCGTTGCAAGTGTGTCGAATGAGTCACATGACGGAAGTGGTGTGTCGTTATCATTGTGTAGGAGCTTGGCGACAATTTTGGACAGTTGCCTCTGGTCACCAGATGCGTCGGCGATTTGACAAGTTTTGCACGGTGCACATATGAAGTGACGAGCTAGCGCTGGAGGCAGTAAGCATGCCTGTCACACTCCAGTCCAGATGTTCTCCATCTTCTTTCCAGCTGTCGTCTAGCACACTTCTGTGATCGTATGTTATCATTATACCACGGCGTGTGTGGTCGTACAATCACTGTGCGTGTCTTGAGCGGCGCATGTTTGTCAATGATGACAACAATGGTTGCGTTGTATATGTCAACAACCTAGTTCACGTCATCAGGCAGATGCTTTGACAGTAGCAATGATCGGATGTCCTCACATGTCGCAGTAGTACTCGTCGCCTTTACACGGATGTGTGGTGCCTTCGCGAGTTATAACGTGAAGTGAATTGCCGAGTGGTCAGACATGTGTGGAGTGTCTATTCCTATATTTTTCAAAACTCATCGGAGGAACGAGTTATGAAGAGATACATAGTGTGTCCAGCAGCATGTGTCGGGTCTTCTACGTGCTGTGTAAGATCTGCAGCTTCCAAGATGTCTACAAAGCGCTTCGTGTCGTTGTTTAACTCATTGTCCATGTGTAAGTTAAAGTCACCAGCAATCAACATGTTTGACGTATCCATCGACATAATGTCCATCAAATTAGCAAATTCAACGAGACATTCCGAAGTTGTAAAGCCATTTTTTGTGTGTTTGGGAGAGGGCGATAGACGACGAACTTGTTGAGTGTCATTGCTGAGATGTAGACTCTTCGATTCGAATGTCTTTGATTTCGGCATTTCGAGTTGTCGCGTCATTGAGCCAGACTTGTAGACTACGGCGACACCACCGTCAGTGCCGCACGTTCTCGAGACATGTCGCAGTTTGTAGCCAGCAGATGTGATACAACCAGTATAGACGGAGTCGTTAGCACCCAGCTACGTCTCTGTGGTGACGAGTATGTCAATGTCGTTGTCAATGAGGTCGCCACCAAGCGTCTGGAGCGAAGTAAAATTCGTTCAAAACAGAGCATCCAATCCGCAGTAGATCAGTTCTATTATATGTGGTCATGCTGTGAAGAATGGATGTGCCATTTTCTTGTTGTTACCGTCACGCCTGGTCGACCAGTAGCAATGTTGCAATACAGGTGCAATTCACTGTACAGGTAGTCATGTACACACTAAGTATAAGTTACTAAAATACTAAAATGTCATTAAATTGTTAAACTTATTAAAACAACGTATTCCACTATCGACGTGAGACTTTCATAAAAACAACTATTAAAACTGCGCTGCCGTATAAAAAACTGGTAAAAATGCAAAATATTCCAGAACTTGTTTTGGTGCAGCCACATAGAGGCGCAACCCAATTGACTGTCAGTCTTCCGCATTCACTGACAACATTCACAAAGCATCATTAGTTGAGCAACAACGTAGGACCAACAACGCGTTGATATGAGAAAGTACACATTCTCAATGAGCAAAATAAGTAAATGAATTGAAGACCTTATATAATGATTATGTTAATCCTAGCAGCGTGTATATGTTTAACAACGCAATTGATATATGGCATGAACAATTGTTGGAGTCTCAATAAGCCAATGGCTTCCTTGTCCACGTGTCATCTGGAGATTGTAGTTTTGGAAGGCAGTGTTTTAATTTGTTGTTAAATATAATACACACTGATACCACTTGAAGACTGCTAGCTAAATGGAACCCGTCGGCTCATTATATGGACACATTATTATCGAACGAACCGTAGCACGGACGTCACTGCCCGCTAGGCTACTACATAAATGGTACCTAATCGAAAGAACCCGATAAATAAAACCGACAACCACAATGACAAAATCACAGTGAAATATCCACAACTACACAGTCAGTTGAAGACAGGCAGGACTGGGTTAGAAGATTGATTTAACAAAACAAATGACATCTAAAATATATACTGCGCAAATTAGGATCGATTAAAGCATGATAGCCAATATTGGTATTTCAGGATAAACCTGATCAAAGACGATGACACAATATAAATCACAGTTTAATTCTTAAACCATACGAATTTGCATAGGTAAGTAAGAAAATACAGTTTATTTCCTCATCCACATAATATACAACATAATTCAAGAAAAAAGCAACACAGATGAGATGGCTACCAGAGAAGTACAAACTTATCGAGCTGGTTGCTTAACCTAATCAACAAATCGTGCTGAAGTGCATACAACTGTTTTGACGAATTGGAAACTATTATGAAAAAAGCGTCCTTGGAACATTTATATTAATATATTAAATAAATTAACAGTTTAATTATAATGGTAACACGACTCACTTCATAGGTATAGTACTTAATTTAACATTACCACTATAAAGCACGTAACTAGTAATTATACGTTATCTCCTTTTTTAAACGAACCGGCTTTTATCTGGATAATAGTATTGTTTGGTCACATAATTGATCTGATCATGTCGCGTTTTTATCGTTGTATGATCTGCAATGCACCAGTAGTAATGGACATTCTAGGAGACTCGACTCCGTTTCGAATGATGCACGGTTGAGTCAAGAGCGAAGTTACACACATCGACAGCAAGTTCTGCAGCCGTAGAGCAAACTGACAACTATACCAACAACGATCGCCTGATGTTGCCCGTTGACTGACAACGCAGTCGCAACACAACTAGAGCAGTCGCGAACACGGATTGCTATTTCGCAAGAACGATGACGAAGAAATTAACTAAGGTGTGCCAGAAAGCATTCCTGCCAGGTAGCATACACTCATGAATAGTCCCAGACTCGAGTAATTAATCACTTCAATGGAATATTTTTGGTTGACACATTTGAGCGAAGACGCACCTATTCATGGGTGGACGAGTCAACAAACTGTATATGACATGATACGTTATTTCGCGGGCAAACCGGTTTCAACTAGTCTGTTAGTGCAACCAGGAAGTATTGAGATCTCGTCACACTAGGTGTGCAGAATTGTTGCTTGCATCGATACAGTACTCAGGGAACCCACACTGAATAGTTGGCAATGTTTTTGCCATTGGCAGAATTCCATCAAATAAAGATAGTTTTCTTACCATATGGGTGATAGTGGCACGGGGAAAGTCCCACCAAAACATTTTACAATGTTTTATCATTAGCGTCATTCCCACAAATAAATGTCTTTGCGCCCCCTCCCCCCCCTTCGATGGGTTATTTCGGGGACAAAGCACCACCCCAAACCCGGCAGCATCGTTATTTTTAGATGGCGCGAAGCTGCCTTCAGTCCATGTGGGTCAAACCTATCGGCGTCATTTACATGAAAAACAGCTCTGCGCCCCCATTTTATTATCCACCCATTTGAGCGACGACGCGTCGTTTTGGTGTCATGACCTATGTGTCACTACGGCGATTCATACAATTTGACGAACAATACCCCTTGCTGGCAAACCGGATTCGACTACACCGCGTTAGTGTCAACAGCAACCAGAGATATCGCAACGACGTAGTTGTGCGGGATTATTGCTGGTGAGTATTACTTCTTCAGAGATATTGCTAATAATGTAACATGTCTTGTTACGCGGTTATCCATCTGCATTAACAACTAGTTTAAGAAGGATGGCTAACTGAAATGTGGTTTTGCCTACAGACAGACAGACAGGTGTGCTGTGCCTTTGGTGGCTGCCTAGCATGTAAAACGTTGCTTTGTCAACGCGTCAGAAAGGTGTGCCGTGATGGCTGACTAGTGCAGTGTAACACGGAATGTACGGTCACGTCCCACAGCAGTTTTAACACACACAGGAAACGCATGGAATTCACATAATGTCGTTGATTGACAACCTAATAAAGAGTAACGCTGGTATGCACACAATTGCAGCAAAGCTGTCGGAATATACTTAATGGAATGTCACATAGACGAAGTGTTTCTTTGGCAGATACAGAATATTAACACTGTTGTGCACTGTNTAACACCGAATGTACGGTCACGTTCCACGGCAGTTTTAACACACACAGGAAACGCATGGAATTCACATAATGTCGTTGATTGACAACCTAATAAAGAGTAACGCTGGTATGCACACAATTGCAGCAAAGCTGTCGGAATATACTTAATGGAATGTCACATAGACGAAGTGTTTCTTTGGCAGATACAGAATATTAACACTGTTGTGCACTGTGGATATGTCAACGTCAGAAACGTTTACAAATACAAGACATTGGTCAATATCGATCAACAAGCAACATACGTCTTCCTTGTGCCGTGCATCGTCCGTTTATTGTCGAATTACCAACATGTATGTAACCTATCACCGCGTGACGGTGTGTAGTCAAAGCCTTAGTGCTGCGCCACACCCTACGCTGTATGATTCATGGTCGTGGTGATATAAATGACTAACTGTCTATAGACAGTGTTGGGTATGTGAAGACACATTGAAGTATATCAAGGAGAGAAACCAAGTGAAAGGAAAGTGGACGAAAATTAATGATTAGAAATTGAAGGAAAGGCAAGCAACGCTACGGAAAGTAAATATAGAAGAAAAAAGGAGAAGAATTTTGTTTAATTGACCAATGTAACGTTTCAAAAGATACAGACGTACAACTATGTCAACAAAACAATATTACATAGTATAAGTTTATAATTGTATTATGAACGTGGTGCGTATTAAGGTGAAATAATAGTAGTAGTGTCAGGAGACTCCTCTAAGACTAACTAGTCGCTATCCAGGAGCCACCTTATAAATTAGAATATTTATAAGGTAGTAAATTAGCCTAACAAGTTATGATCTTTCATAGACAGAAAACATTTTATTAAATGAGTTCGTCAAACAAGTGCAATTATTTTAACTAGAAGGTAAACAAAATGTCATGCGTGCATGCGTACGTGCCTTAAATCTACAAAAGTGTGTATTATCTTTGTGTAGTTGTGAATATGTGCATTCGTTGAGTGTGTGCGTGTGTTTAGTTGCATGTTTTGTCATTGTTGGTTCTGCCTACACGTATAACAATTTGCTATATTGCACGAGGTTTGATAGTTTTATATGTACTGATGTTCGGTGAAGTTCGCAAACCCACTTAGACTATTTGGATGAATTTTTTATTTTACCAGAGCTGGTACATTGTTTAAAGTGTTAGGTAGAGTGTGTCTCGGGCATCGCTTAGCAAATTCATGTTGTGTCCTGAATATATATAATTCATGTTGTCTTCGTGTGTTGTGAGTGTGGATGTTTGTATTTGGTGGCAGCTGCCAATTTTTCATGTAACAGGTTGTGCATAGATTTATAAGATAACTTGAGTTCTTGTAATCTTAGTAAATCTGTGATGTTTAATAAATGTAATCTTTTGAAAAGCGGATCCGGTATGTGAGTTGTATCTACTCGTTGTTAACATTCTAAAAGCCTTCTTTTGTACATTGTATATTCTTTCACTTTAAGAACCCCATAGTTCATATATGGTAGGACTAGTGTTTTATATATAATTTATATTTTTTGGTTATTACATGTTTAGCTTATTTAACACTCCAATTGTTCTGGAGCACTTATTTGAAGTGATTTCAGAAAGTTTCCTCCATCTAAAATTTGTGTCCAGAGTCAGACCTGGGAAGTAGAATCCATTTACTTTTTAATGTTTGTGTTACTGATTTGGAGCCTAGGTGCATTTACTTGTTTATTTGGCATATGGAAAAACACATATCTAGATTTGTCTATGTTTCGTGACAGCTTGTTAATGTCAAGCCATTCTTTCATTTTACCAAGTTCGTCATTAATTGAAGAACCAGCCTCTATGTTCGCCGTATTTTGTTATTTATTTAGCCTACTTGAAATGGTAGTGAGAACGGAAGAGGTCAGCAAGAATATACACAATATTATACATTGACAACTAAGCAGCATAGACAGAAATATATGCCAAACACAAAAAAATTTAATTCCCAAATTGTGGATCATAATGTTGGTTTATGACAGAAACATATCTTAATCAACCATACCACACCAAATGCCTACACAAAATAATGCGAATATTCTGGCCAAGAAATATCACCAACAACGAAGCCAACAAAGTATCGTGCATATGAAGTGAGACTCGCGCATTTGGCTTCCATTTCACGCTTTCGTTTACATTAGAGAGGTTTCAACGAATAACTAACGAAAAAAACTTATTTCCATGCACGTGTTGATATGTAATATTACCATGCACGTGTTGATGTGTAATATTACCATGCACGACTGGCAGCGTTGGGCGTCCATGGGATCCAATTCAATAAAATGTTCATTTAAAATTGTTGTGTGAGAACCTAATTTTCCCGATGTCCTTTGGGGCAGTTTTGTGATTCTGTACGAATGTCATTTTGCAAAAGGACAAATGCCACCGAGGTGGTAACAAATCATTTGTACATGTGAGTAGTAATGTGCAATTACCGTGAATAGTTATTCAAAACGTATGCATTTGTACGGAATTATGCCTTTTGCACAACTTCAACAAGTTCTCAAAACAAACGTTTTTTTTTTTAATTAAGTAGCTCAAATTGTTGTTTTGATTCCTCTTTAAGTTAGCTAACGTATTAAATTATATAAATGTGCTATAATTTTGCCACCCTCATACACCCCAATGTCACCCTTTCGTGGGTGTCAACCAGATACGGTTGGCGGGAGTTAAAGGAACTGGTCTTGCCCCTCGTTGGCACAACGACTTCAAACTGGCAAAGACCGCCCTATTAATTGGTTCAACACAGTTGGACATAATTTTTCCCGTATATAAATAAAAGACTACAAAAACAATAGCTTTCCGGTGTACAAAAACGCTGTCCCCCGTAGACATTCGAATGAGTAGAAGTGTTGCTATGTTATGTCCTGTTAAGAATTAAGACTTTTTTCAGTGTTTGGATCCGTCCATGATCTCACGAATGTTTCTCGACACAACTTGGCAACTCAGTCAACATAGAACTGCTGAAACAAACCGCCCCACATTATGAATTTCTTGCTCGCCTCAAGAGAATAAAGACGTGTTGACAACGTGTTGCCATTCACACACTACTCATTCACCTATACTAATACACTACTCATTCAAACATTACTTATTCACCTATACAAATACACTACTCGTTTACACACTAATCATTCACCTATACTAATACAATACTCATTCATACGCTACTCATTCACATATACTAATACAATACTCATTCATACTCTACTCATTCACCTATCCTAATACACTACTCATTCTTATGCTACTCATTCACCTATGCTAATACACTACTCATTCGAACACTACTCATTCACATAAACTAATACAATACTCATTCACCTATACTAATACGCTACTCATTGAAACACTACTCATTCCCCTATACTAATACACTACTCATTCATACGCTACTCATTCACCTATACTAATACACTACATTCGAACACTACTCATTCACCTATACTAATACACTACATTCGAACACTGCTCATTCAACTATGCTAATACTCTACACAGATTACTTATTCGCTTACATTAAATAGGGTACACATTCCTCTATACTAAGGAGTTGATATTTTAATGTAGTGTTTCGACTGTTTTCTAAAAGTTGCGTGTTTTGGTGCAGCACACATGTTCAATGACATGTTGTTCCACACAGTACAACTCGCGACGCGAAACGCATGCTTTAATATTCGGGCTAAGCCAATGGTTTCCTTGTTCATTTGTCATCTGGACCTTTGCCTTGGATGGCAGTCTTGTTAAAGGGAAACAAATGACATGTTTTGGGGGCTTTGCATCTAAAAGAGGTAATCAAAACTACCCATTACCAACTACAATAAAAATTTCCAC
Source organism: Lamellibrachia luymesi (assembly GCA_009193005.1). Taxonomy (NCBI): domain Eukaryota; kingdom Metazoa; phylum Annelida; class Polychaeta; order Sabellida; family Siboglinidae; genus Lamellibrachia; species Lamellibrachia luymesi. Next base: position 207,359 of record SDWI01000903.1, read on the forward strand.
GCCAGTGGTTTACTCATTATTTGTCCTGAAAGATGGCGATTTTGGTCATTTCTTCGAATGACCGAGGACTGACTTGTTAACCTGCGCGACCCATAAGTGTATGCGCAGCTCTGTGGAATGACGTATTATTTTCCAGAAAGAAGACTAGTTTAGTAAACAAAGACCAACATATGTTACATAAGTTGAACTATGAAGCAAATAGCATTGCCATATCCTATTGTTAGCAAGAATAGAATAAGTGTATACAAATATATTTTCCATTGGCGAGCCCAATATTGCCAGAATGCCGCACGAGTGACGTAGTGTTATCTAGGAGTAGGCGCGGCCCATAAACTAAGATGTTGTGTGTTCAACAAGGTTTTCCTAGTAAAAAAACGTGGCGTGATATTCTTAAGTGGTTGTACTTTATTAACTCTTACATGTGCATAGCCCAAAAAAGATGACCTTTTTCCCTTTAAGTCTGGTTAAATCTTGTTAAATAAGCTCCAACCACATTTGGTTTTAGTCGTGATTTCTTCTTCTGATGTGTTTTTCTTCCTTATTTTGTTTGTTAAGGTGGTCATAAAATTCAACTTCTTTTATTTCATCCTCTGTACTGATTTTCTGCTTCTTTTCAGGTTTTTCACGAAATTAGTTTTCCCTTGAAGCATTGGTTCCATTTCGACTGTTATTACATATACAAATGCAATATCATATGTAAGACAATGATATGATGTAACCTCTATTTCGTTTCTAGTCATGTCTTAACAAATATGTCCTGCAAGTTGGTAGTGAAAATGTTTGTGAAACTGCATCTCCTTGTCTTATGCATCAGCCCGTAGACGTGTTTTTGTACTTGTGCATGATGGTGAAATCAAACTATTGCATCTTTGTATGTTTCGTCACGGATCATTAGTTTGACACGACAGGACACGACAGGACACGACACTGCCTGCCAGGATGATTGCTGCACCAACGACACAGCATATCATCGTCGCGAGTCAGGAGGGGGTGTACCCCAACTACGCGAAAACTTCTTCGACCTGCCTCGGCATATTCCATTTGATCATCTCCGCAGTGTTGTTCGTCATCAGCATTGCTGCTGTGGCTATACTCGGCAACTATGGCTCGACAAAAAGTTCAATGGTGTCTACCCTTATCTTCACCGTTCTCGTAAGTATTTGTTAATGTGTCGTATCTTGACTCTGTTCTAAAAGTATTATGGAATAAGTGGTGTTATATTGGCGACGATAAAACTAAAATGACGACATCAAAAACGACGGATATGACGATATTCACCTCACCAACAAATCCACAGAAACGAAAAAAGCGAAAGTGGTTAAGATTTGTTTTGAAAGCATTGCAATAATACTTAATGTATATTATCCCTGTCTTTGTTTGTGTGTAAGTGTGTATGTCTGTCTATCACTTTTTCTCCCCATCTCTCTCTCTCTCTCTCTCTCTCTCTCTCTCTCTCTCTCTCTCTCTCTCTCTCTCTCTCTCTCTCTCTCTCTGTATACTGATTGATATGTACCTTTTTGCTTAATGTTATATCTGGTTTGGTTTTTGCAGTCTTGTATAGAGATTGTCATAGTTTGTCGCCTTTCATGTTTACGGTTTTAGGTTTCGACTTGTTTTAGACAAGATATATTAACCAGAATCGCTGTCGCACGCTGCCACTATCACACAAGACAAATGATTTTCGTTTCTGATATGTGTTACAGTACGTAGCAGCAGGAATCTGCGCGATTGTTGCTGGCAGAAACCAAAAGAGAGGTGTGGTAAGTATTTTGGTCATTGGCGTCGAACGCTGCGGTGGTAAGTCAAATATTCAATTAAGAAATTAGTAAGACAGTTGTTCATTTCTTCCACTGTGTTCTCTCTCGTTGAAAGTGGTCGCCTCCATGGCATTGTCTCCCATTGCAGATAATCACCACCGCGGTGTTGTCTCTAGTTGCAAGTGATCATCTCCATGGTGTTGTCTCTCGTTGCAGGTATTCGTCTCCATGGTGTTGTCTCTCATGTGCATGTGATCGCCTCCATGGTGTTATCTCTCATGTGCATGTGATCGCCTCCATGGTGTTGTCTCTCATGTTCAGGTGATCGCCTCCATGGTGTTGTCTCTTGTTCCAGGTTATCGTCTCCATGGCGATGTCTCACGTTAAATGTGATCGACTCCATGGTGTTGTCTCTTGTTCCAGATTATCGTCTCCATGGCGATGTCTCATGTTAAATGTGATCGACCCCATGGTGTTGTCTCTTGTTCCAGGTTATCGTCTCCATGGCGATGTCTCACGTTAAATGTGATCGACTCCATGGTGTTGTCTCTTGTTCCAGGTTATCGTCT
>SDWI01000903.1:220721-248341 GCA_009193005.1 Lamellibrachia luymesi
TATATATAGGTATATATATATATATATATATACTTCTTACGATATGGTCTCCATGCTTGTATACAATAATCTAAATGAGGTCTAATTATTGGTTTACACAGAGGTATAATTAGCTTTATTTCCTTGTATGTTATGTTTCTCCTAATCAACCCAAGAATTTGACTACCCTTTGAAGCTGCAATACTACACAGCTCTGAAACTTTCATATCAGCGCTTGTTGTAACTCATACGTATTTTCTTTTACAGTAGTGCCCAGAACAGTATCTCCCATTTTATAGTTTACACCCAAGTTCCTGTATGTAGGCATTTACAGTTCCCAAAATTTAACAACATCTGCCATTTCACTAGTCTGTCTAGATCGTTTTGTACATGTTGTTTATCACCACCAGTGTTAACCTTTCAAAACATTGTTGTGTCATCCACAAATTTGAGTACGTTACTTGTTATATTGTCGTCCAAGTCATTGATATATATTAAGAATAATAAAGGTCATAATACTGATCCGTGTGGTACCCCACTCAAAACAGATTTACAGTTTGAAACTTCTCCATCTACTACAACACGCCGTCTTCTGTCAGTCAGCCATTGTTCTATCTAGTCGATTAGTGCGCATTTTAACATTTACTTAGTCGCTGCTGACTGCGCACAACAAATGTTTTGAACGTATGATTTGGTATCCGGATGATTTAAAAAAAGCGTGCACTATCCCGTCCCACCCGGGAAACGTACTTGGCATTTAACATTATTGAAACTGGCAAAAAGGCCATCCCCCGGACGACATGACTTGGTAGTTCGTACGTGACTGGAAAATGCCAAGATACACAACATTATAACATATATATCCATCAATGCCTTGTTACATGGTGTTGCCAGTCAATATTGTGATGGCTTCCTCACAGCTGGGAGTGTTTTAAGCATGTAATATTTTATTCGAGCAATCAATTCTTTACACAACTTTGCCAGGGAAAGAACAGTTTTATATAAAGGAAAACGTAATAGGCATATCAACTAAATAATATGGCGTAGTCATCTGGAGTAAATTGTATATTCTGACAATTATATGTGTGTCACCAAGTGCAAGTCTGTTGCAAGGGGGTTCTTGGTATTCTGTTGGTTAAACTATACTACGACATATACAAATATAATGACCTTTTTCCATGCTGATATCATTTATTTCCTTTTTTCATAATGTATCGTCCGTTTGCAAACTCTAGCTCATAATATGGGACAACTGGCGTGGTCAGTGAAGCGTATAATTATATCCTTTACTCAAAACAATGTCCAGTATTGCTTGATGCTAATATATAACATGTAACGTTATGTTAACCCAACAAGGGGCTGTATGAAGTAAATGAACTGAACATTGAAGAACATGCTTCACATTCATAATCTGGTTTCTACACGTGGACACTGTTAGTAATACTTATATGCTATTCCCCTATTGTTTACATAAAATGTATTATATTTATTTATATGAAATATATCCATTATTACTAAACAAAAACCGCACGAACAGCAAGGACATAAAAGCTGAAACACCAAAGCTAGGCAACTACTGCGTTGTGACTCTTTGAGTCACCACAGCGTTCAAAGAATGTGTCAATTACATATCAGCACCTCAAAGTGTGATCAATAATTTAAAAAAAATGTATAAGAAACATATGGACGACAGTTCTATTCAAATTAACTTTCAAGGTCAAATCACATTTATATAATTCTTTACACAAGTACAATAAAACAAACAGAATTCTTTACAAAAGATGGCTAAAGAGATGCTGTAATGCTTTATTCTCCTCTCATGTTTCTATATATATATATATATATATATATATATATATATATATATATATATATACATGTTATATAATATGATTATTATATATGATATATAATGTTGTTATATAATATAAATTGTTTTAATAATAATTTGTATTTCAGTACAGAGTATTTAGTACTATCTACTCTTGTGCTAAAATAATGTCTTACTGTTACATCCTTAACCATTCTAGGATACAGGCGTACTTCTAAAGTTGCCATGGGTTGTTTGTTTGATAATGTACGTTGGTAGATCGCAGATTCCATTTTTGTACACATCTATTTGAAGTATGTATAACTAATATTATAATTGTCTAAATGTTAAAACATTTATTAATGAAAGCAATGCTCACTGCTTTCTTCTCAACCTTTACAATACTTGAGCAGTGTGTTTCAAATGCACTTCGCCATACCTCAATACACTATGCCAAGTGTGGAAAGAAACAACAGTAATACAAAGTGACCAAGCGTGATTAATTTAATAATCGTTTGGCTTTGTTGAGAATGCCAGCACCTCTTAGAATTTTCATTTGACTTGATTAACTTGTTCAACCAAAATATGTTTGTTATCAACAGTAACACCAAGACATTTTGTAGAAGATACTTGCTTAATAATGTTATTATTAATCTCAACATTCTTTGTTGTTTTGTCGTCAATGGTAGGACAGCGATATAGCACTATTTACTAACTAAATTACCAGTACTTCAGTTTATTCCTAATCCATGATGTCTTTGAAAACCAGTCTGCTAGAATGCCATAATCCTCGTAGGTTGAATGCTGGCATAGCGCTAACTATTGGTTTATGTTCAAAGTAATCCAGATCGACGCTGGCTGTGTTCTGGTCACCCTGACGTTTTTCTTGGAAATCAACTTTCTCCATTCTGTACGGTTCTTGTACGGTTCCGTTATTATTACGTCTTTGAGGCTCGTGTTCTTTACTCCTAGCTGGTTGCTGATGTTGTGGATCCATCGTAACCTCGGCCTTCCTCTCGGACTCTTTCCCTCCAGGTGACTCCTGATGTTGTGGATCCATCGTAACTTCGGCCTTCCTCTCGGACTCTTTCCCTCCAGGTGGCTGCTGATGTTGTAGATCCATCGTAACCTCGGCCTTCCTCTCGGACGCTTTCCCTCCAGGTGGCTGCTGATGTTGTGGATCCATCGTAACATCGGCCTTCCTCTCGGACTCTTTCCCTCCAGGTGGCTGCTGATGTTGTGGATCCATCGTAACTTCGGCCTTCCTCTCGGACTCTTTCCCACCAGGTGGCTGCTGATGTTGATCCATCGTAACCTGGGCCTTCCTCTCGGACTCTTTCCCTCCAGGTGGCTGCTGATGTTGTGGATCCATCGTAACCTCGGTCTTCCTCTCGGACGCTTTCCCTCCAGGTGGCTGCTGATGTTGTTGATCCATCGTAACCTGGGCCTTCCTCTCGGTTGTAGCTTGCTTCGGGTCAACACGACGGCTGGTCTCATTGATGTACTCAGGTGCAGCTTTGGACGGTTCCAGGTAATCTGAATCAACCCTGACCTGGTTCTGGTGAGTCTGACCAGGTAAACGCCTTTCTACTTTGTCGCTGCCAGGTCTGGTCACGAGGGTGTAGTCTGGACTAGCGTCGGACGGGACTACCGCCATCGGTCGGTCGTAAGCTGGCTGAAGCTCTGTCGCTTGGTTGTATATATATAATGTAAGTATGCTGATAAAATGTAATATGATAAAATGTATGTACTAATAAAGCTGTGGTAAGGCCAAATGCACAGTATTAACCGCACCGCGAATACTTTTATAGACGTTCATCTACTTCTTCAACAGTTGTCTTGAATACGTCAATTCCTTTAGAATATGCTTTTATTAAGCAATTTCTAGTAAATGGAATGCCTAACGCATACATGGTGTTGCTGGTGCTATAGGGACTTTTTCCCGAGCCTTGCACATGAGAAGGACTTAGGGATAAGCGACCTATTTAACGAACTTACAAGTCTTTTGCTTGAGATAACGGATGTTTTTATTTATTTCTCTGTAGTTGTCATGCTATAGATACAATCTTTGTTAATAAAAACGATAACTGGTTGCATATGCTTCATGAATAAAACTCCTGCATTAGTTTGGTAGCACAAAGTCATACAAAGCACATATAATTGCTAAATGGGCTAAACATTTGCTATTAATTGCAAACACGTTTGTGGACAACAGATTTTCTCTATGTATCCCCTTTGTGCAACCATGAAATGATGGGGCCGTGCGATAGGCCTAATACGTGTATCATTAACGCATTCCTTGTTGAAACGTCGAAACAATGGTTAGTTAATAACATTAGCTACGAACAGCATAATTACTAACAAGCATAATAAACTACTGTAAATAATTAACGAGCTTGGACTGCAAGCATAAGGTAAATGAGGTTGGTGTAAAAAGGTATTGATTCTGGCAGCATCCTTGACATCCTTGACATCTTTGACATTCTTGACATCCTTGGTATCCTTGACATCCTTGATATCCTTGATATCCTTGACATCCTTGACATCCTTCACATCCTTCACATCCTTCACATCCTTCACACCCTTTACATCCTTCACATCCTTCACATCCTTCACATCCTTCACATCATTGACATCTTTGAGATCCTTGACATCATTGACATCCTTCACATCCTTCACACCCTTTACATCCTTCACATCCTTCACATCCTTGACATCCTTGACATCATTGACAACCTTGACATCATTGACATCTTTGACATCCTTGACATGATTGACATCCTTGACATCCTTGACATCATTGACAACCTTGACACCCTTGACACCCTTGACATCCTTGACATCCTTGATATCATTGACATCATTGACAACCTTGACATCATTGACATCCTCCCCACCACCAAACCTTCCATAATCATCAACCCTCACACAAAGCCTGACAAGAGTGATCTGATCATGAAGCTGTGACGTTTGACATTAATCTAAATCGAATTCGTAAAAGAAAATCACTAGCAAAAGAAGTCAAATACAAATACGCGGATTGGGACAAACTAAAGACGATATAACTCAATTAATCCAGATTCGCAACATCAATCCAAAATACACCATACCCTGGATAACGCGTGAATGATAAAGAATGCAAAGAAGTCGAAGCAAAAGACAAAGTACACTTGACTAAATAGCCACTGGGAACACATTTCGAAAACATAGCATAGAGCATTAGCAAAACTTTACAAAAGCTATATAAATAACTAAATTGTGGATATCCTAAACACAAATACAAAACGATGTTGATCATTCATAAAGGCAAACGAAGGAGAACACATCGGCATGATTATCCTTCGACTAAACGTAAGACCTATGACAAACAATCGCAACAAAGCAGACACCATCAATAAACAATTTAGTTTTGTATTCAACCAAGAAAACTACCCCGAATCTCATACAATTCCCCACTTACCCCAACATATCCCTTCTCGACATTGGCATGGATGGAGTAACTAAACAAATGAGAATCCTCAACCTCAACAAAAATACAGGCTCAGCTGAACGCCCCCCATAGTTCTTATGAATTAATTTAGGCTATATTTAACACAAACAAACAAAGCAGAAAATTACAATTGAGTTAGTATGAGACCTTCCATAATCATCAACCCTCACACAAAGCCTGACATGAGTGATCTGATCATGAAGCTGTGACGTTTGACATTAATCTAAATCGTATCATAAAGATGTAAACTGTAGAGCAAATAGCCTCCTTCCTTACACACGTCCTCCGGCAGTCATACAACATCCCCAGTGACTGGTTTAAAGCACTGATGTTTAATAACTTATATATCACCAACTATATGCAATGATATTCTTAGCTACTGTACCTAATAAAAACTACAAACATTAGTAACTCCAATACACAAAAAAAAGAACTTCAAACTACAGACCCATATCACTAATATGCACCCACGATAAAATCACGTAGCGCATCATCTAAGCAATAAATGGACTGTTTGTGCACCTGCAAAGACATAACATTATCCTCCATTTGAAAAATGGATTGCAGTCTGCACTGATCAATCAGTCTGAATTCACTGTGCCGCGTCATATACGTTTCTGTCGTGACACATATGGTTGAGAGATAGTGTGCGCAGCAATTTACATATAAGTTGCCCACACACAAGTTATACCTCCTTCATGGGAAAGTTTAATACCCTTGGTATTGACGCCACGTATAAGATGGGCTACGGTTATTAGTTTGATGTAATCATCCTTGACTTTTCCAAACCCTTGGAAAAACGCCCCTCACAATCGCGTTCTATTAAAATAACTTCATCAAGAATCACTGGTTATATGCACAAGGTGATACGATTTTTTTTAGTAATGTAAAAAGGAGTTTAGCAATATCAAACAAGATTGCCATCCAAGGCAGATGGCAATTAGACAAGGAAGACATTGGCTTATCGAGACTCCAACAATTTCTCAACTCTGTTTAACCCACCCTTCTGAGATATGTCATTTTTGTTTAAGCATATTCACGCTGCTAGCTGTTACACAATCTGCAGATGAAATGTTCCATTCATTTTTTTTCCTCTGTGAGAAAGAGTACTTCCTGATATCCAATCTACACTTATCCTTTACTAATGGTACTTCCTGTACTCTAGTTCTATTATCTTCCTTAAGTGAGAAATAAATATTTCCATAAAATGTTCATACCCACTCAATATCTTGGAAATTCAAAAACTTCAGTTTGATCTCCTCTTAACCGCCTTGTATGTAGGGTTGCTATATCACATTTTAGGCGTTCTTCATAATTAAGGTATCTCAGTTCTGAAATCAGTTTAGTTGCTATTCTTGTTCTAGCGTATCCATATCGTTCTTGCGATATGATCTCCAAACTTGTATACAGTATTCTAAATGAGGCCTAACTATTGCTTTATGCTATAACTAGCTGCAACATAACACTCCTCTGAAACTTTCATATCAGCACTTACTCCTAAATCCTTTTCTTTCTTGGTAGTACATGGGACAGTATCTCCCATTTTAGTGTTTACATCCAAGTGTCCTCTGTCCCGTGTGTAGGCATTTACATTTCCCAGAATTGAATAACATCTGGTATTTTTCAGACAATTTTCCTCCTGTCTAGATCGTTTTGCAAACGTTGTTTTATCACTATTAACCTTTTCTAAATATTTTTGTGTCATCCGCAAATGTCAGTACCTTGCTTGTTATAGTATAGCTTAAGTCATTGATACACTTTAAGAATAGTAAAGGTCATAACACTGATCCTTGTGGTACTCCACTCAAAACTGATTTCCGGTTTGAAACTTAATCTACTACAACAAGCTGGCGTCTGTCAATCAGCCATTTTTCTATCTAGTTGATTATCGTCATTGTCGCAGTCGTTTGTACGAAAAGACGTCGTCGTAGACTGCGAAATCCGGGTATTTATAAAAAAAATATTCCGCTCGTACAGTGTAGATTAACATTGAAACGTTTCGTAGCATATTTTTGGTTTGCCTTAGTAACATTTTGTCCATTTTCTTAATAACGTTTGCCATTCAGCGGAATTGTGTATGTACAATACAGCTTCAAATTCGTATTTGCAGTTGTTTGCAAACATTGTTTCCATCCATGTAATATATTCAATAAAACTTATGTGCTGATATACGCCTTGTGATTGTTCACATTATCACCAACTCACTCATAACGTAAATATATGTACTTGTGTGTATTATTCGTGGCCGTTTGTCGTATTTAACTACATACATAAACTTACAATTATGTCAAACGTAAATCGTGATTTTCAGGTAACGGGACTGACAACCCAGCAACGGAGCTTCAGCCAACATGTGAATGACCGAAGGAGGTAGTCCCTTCCGACGCTGGATCAAACTCTACAATTATGACCAGACCTGGCAGCGAAAAAGTACAAAGGCAGTTAGCTGGACAGACTCACGAGAACCAGGCCAAGGTTGACTCACATTACCTGGAGTCGTCCAGTGATGCACCGACGTACGCTAATGTGTCCGCCCGTCGTGGTGGCCTGAACCAGGCTACAAATGAACCGGACTATTATGAACTAAGTTAGATAACAGTTGCGTTCGGGTCACCCAGACGTATTTCTTTGACATTACGGATTCGGAATACATCGAAGTAATTTAGTCAGTACATAGTTCTCATTAATGTTGTTTAAAATTGTTTTTCGCCTGAGGTCAGTTCAACAAATCTGACAGTGTTGAACTTATTCAAGATGGTTAATTTGTGTGCTAGTGGAGGGGGGGGATTCCACATGGATGAAGAGTACTCGAGTATTGGCTGACTCAGCACGTTGCAGACTGTTTCGTTAAGTGCGGGTTTACATAAGCCTGTGTTTATTTTAATCATGCCTAAGACTGATGTCTTAGATACTATTTCATAAAGATGATTTGACCTGGTTAATTTCGGGTTAACATGGAATCTAATTTCACGGCAACATATGAACGGTTGGATACCTAAGAAAGGGTCTGACCAAAGCGTAAATACAGGTGTATGCCGGGTGTAGTTATGTTTGTAATTGGTAGGTAGATACACTTAGATACATTACATCCCATTTGTATTAATCTGACGTTACCTAGAATTGGACCAGATCTCGGTTTTAATAATTAATTAAGTTGTTTTTGTGATATATAATTCTGTCATCAGCAAAATGGCGTATGGGAGATTTATATAATCTATGTAGAACAAGAAGAATATATGTCCAAGAAACACAATATGTAACATATGTGATATATGATTGGGCTCCATTAGCTATTTCGATTTTCATAATCAACTTGATAGAAAAATTGCTGTTTGACAGATGCCAGCGTGTTGTAGTAGATTAGGTTTCAAACTGGAAATCAGTTTTGAGTGAAGTACCACAAGGATCAGTATTAGGACCTTTCCTATTCTTAATGTATATCAATGACATAGGCGATATTATAACTAGCAAGGTACTGACATTTGCGGATGACACAAGTGTTTAGAAAAGGTTAATAGTGATAAAACAACGTTTGCAAAACGATCTAGACAAATTGTCTGAAAAATACCAGATATTATTCAATTCTGGGAAATGTAAATGCCTACACACGGGACAGAGGACACTTGGATGTAAACATTAAAATGGGAGATACTGTCCCATGTACTACCAAAAAAGAAAAGGATTTAGGAGTAAGTGCTGATATGAAAGTTTCAGAGGACAAAAGTGTTGCAGCTAGTTATAGCATAAAGCAATAGTTAGGCCTCATTTAGAATACTGTATACAAGTTTGGAGATCATATCGCAAGAATGATATGGATACACTAGAACGAGAATAGCAACTAAACTGATTTCAGAACTGAGATACCTTAATTATGAAGAACGCCTAAAAATGTGGTATAGCAACCCTACAGACAAGGCGGTAAAGAGGAGATCAAACTGAAGTTTTTGAATTTCCAAGATATTGAGTGGGTATGAACATTTTATGGAAATATTTATTTCTCACTTAAGAAAGATAATAGAACTAGAGAACAGGAAGTACCATTAGTAAAGGATAAGTGTAGATTGGATATCAGGAAGTATTCGTTCTCACAGAGGAAAAAAATTAATGGAACATATCATCTGCAGATTGTGTAACAGCTAGCAGCGTGAATATGCTTAAACAAAAATGACACATATCTCAGAAGGGTGGGTTACACAGAGTTGAGAAATTGTTGGAGTCTCGATAAGCCAATGTCTTCCTTGTCTAATTGCCATCTGCCTTGGATGGCAATCTTGTTTGATATTGCTAAACTCCTTTTTACATTACTAAAAAAACTTATCACCTTGTGCATATAACCAGTGATTCTTGATGAGGTTATTTTAATAGAACGCGATTGTGAGGGGCGTTTTTCAAAGGGTTTGGAAAATTCAAGGATGATTGCATCAAACTAATAACCATAGCCCATCTTATACGTGGCGTCAATACCAAGGGTAGTAAACTTTCCCATGAAGGAGGTATAACTTGTGTGTGGGCAACTTATATGTAAATTGCTGCGCACACTATCTCTCACCCATATGTGTCACGACAGAAGCGTATATGACGCGGCACAGTGAATTCAGACTGATTGATCAGTGCAGACTGCAATCCATTTTTCAAATGGAGGATAATGTTATGTCTGTGCAGGTGCACAAACAGTCCATTTATTGCATAGATGATGCGCTATGTGATTTTATAGAGGATGCATATTAGTTATATGGGTCTGTAGTTTGAAGTTCTTTTTTTGTGTATTGGAGTTACTAATGTTTGTAGTTTTTATTAGGTACAGTATCTAAGAATATCATTGCATATATTTGGTGATATATAAGTTATTAAATATCAGTGCTTGAAACCAGTCACTGGGGATGTTGTATGACTGCCGGAGGACGTGACTTTATGACTTTAGGACTTTATGATAATGACATTACTAACTAAATTGTAATTTTCTGCTTTGTTTGTTTGTGTTGAAAATCGCCTAAATTAATTCATAAGAACTATGGCGGGGCGTTCAGCTGAGCCTGTATTTTTGTTGTTGTTGAGGTTTCTCATTTGTTTAGTTACTCCATCCATGCCAATGTCGAGAAGGGATATGTTGGGGGAAGTGGGGGAGTTGTATGAGATTCGGGGTAGTTTTCTTGGTTGAATACAAAACTAAATGGTTTGTTGATGGTGTCTGCTTTGTTGCGATTGTTTGTCATAGGTCTTACGTTTAGTCGAAGGATAATAATGCCGATGTGTTCTCGTTCGTTTGCCTTTATGAATGATCAACATCGTTTTGTATTTGTGTTTAGGATATCCCCAATTTAGTTATTTATATAGCTTTTGTAAAGTTTTGCTAATGCTCTATACAATGTTTTCAAAATGTCTTAATGTGTTCCCAGTGGCTATTTAGTCAAGTGTACTTTGTCTTTTGCTTCGACTTCTTTGCATTTTTTATCATTCACGCGTTATCCAGGGGATGTGGCATTTTGGATTGGTGTTGCGAATCGGGATTAATTTAGTTATATCGTCTTTAGTTTGTCCCAATCCGCGGATTTGTATTTGACTATTTTTGCTAGTGATTTACTTTTACGAATTCGATTTAGATTAATGTAAAAAGTCACAGCTACATGATCAGATCACTCATGTCAGGCTTTTTGTGAGGGTTGATGATTATGGAAGGTTTGGTGGTGGGGAGGATGTCAAGGATGTAAAGGATGTCAAGGATGTCAATGATGTCAAGGATGTGAAGGATGTGAAGGTTGTCAAGGATGTCAAGGATGTGAAGGATGTCAAGGATGTCAAGGATGTCAACGATGTAAAGGATGTCAAGGATGTCAAGGATGTCAAGGGTGTCAATGATGTCAAGGATGTCAAGGATGTCAAGGATGTCAAGGATGTAAAGGATGTCAAGGACGTCAAGGATGTCAATGATGTCAAGGATGTCAAGGATGTCAATTATGTCAATGATGTCAAGGATGTCAAGGATGTCAAGGATGTCAAGGATGTAAAGGATGTCAAGCACGTCAAGGATGTCAATGATGTCAAGGATGTCAAGGATGTCAAGGATGTCAATGATGTCAAGGATGTCAAGGATGACAATGATGTCAAGGATGTCAAGGATGTAAAGGATGTAAAGGATGTCAATGATGTCTAGGATGTCAAGGATGTCAAGGATTTCAATGATGTCAATGATGTCAAGGATGTCAAGGACGTCAAGGATGTCAATGATGTCAAGGATGTCAATGATGTCAAGGATGTCAATGATGTCAAGGATGTCAAGGATGTCAAGGATGTCAAGGATGTCAAGGATGTCAAGGACGTCAAGGACGTCAAGGATGTCAATGATGTGAAGGATGTCAAGGATGTGAAGGATGTCAAGAACGTCAAGGATGTCAATGATGTCAAGGATGTCAATGATGTCAAGGATGTGAAGGATGTCAAGGATGTCAAGGATGTCAAGGATGTCAAGGATGTCAAGGACGTCAAGGATGTCAATGATGTCAAGGATGTCAAGGATGTCAAGGATGTCAAGGACGTCAAGGATGTCAATGATGTCAAGGATGTCAAGGACGTCAAGGATGTCAATGATGTGAAGAATGTCAATGATGTCAAGGATGTCAAGGACGTCATGGATGTCAAGGATGTCAAGGACGTCAAGGATGTCAATGATGTCAAGGATGTCAATGATGTCAAGGATGTCAAGGATGTCAAGGATGTCAAGGATGTGAAGGATGTCAAGGATGTCAAGGATATGAAGGATGTTAATTATGTCAAGGATGTCAATGATGTCAAGGATGTCAATGATGTCAAGGATGTGAAGGATGTGAAGGATGTGAAGGATGTCAAGGATGTCAAGGATGTGAATGATGTCAAGGATGTCAAGGATGTCAAGGATGTCAATGATGTGAAGGATGTCAATTATGTCAAGGATGTCAAGGATGTGAAGGATGTCAAGGATGTCAAGGATGTGAATGATGTCAAGGATGTCAAGGATGTCAATGATGTCAAGGATGTCAAGGACGTCAAGGATGTCAATGATGTGAAGGATGTCAATGATGTCAAGGATGTCAAGGATGTCAAGGATGTCAAGGACGTCAATGATGTCAATGATGTGAAGGATGTCAATGATGTCAATGATGTGAAGGATGTGAAGGATGTCAAGGATATGAAGGATGTCAAGCATGTGAAGGATGTGAAGGATGTGAAGGATGTGAAGGATGTGAAGGATGTGAAGGATGTCAAGGATGTCAATGATGTCAAGGATGTCAAGGATGTCAAGGATGTTGCCAGAATCAATACCTTTTTACACCAACCTCATTTACCTTATGTTTGCAGTCCAAGCTCGCTAATGTTATTAACTAACCATTGCTTCGACGTTTCAACAAGGCATGCGTTAATGATACACGTATTAGGCCTATCGCACGGCCCCGTCATTTCATAGTATTACAAAGGGGATATATAGAGAAAAACTGTTGTCCACAAACGTGTTTGCAATTAACAGCAAATGTTTAGCCCATTTAGCAATTATATGTGCTTTGTATGACTTTGTGCTACCAAACTAATGCAGGAGTTTTATTCATGTAGCATATGCACCCAGTTATCGTTTTTACTAACAAAGATTGTATTTATAGCATGACAACTACAGAGAAATAAATAAAAACATCCGTTAACTCAAGCAAAAAAATTGTAAGTTCGTTAAATAGGTCGCTTATCCCTAAGTCCTTCTTATGTGCAAGGCTCGGGAAAAAGTCCCTATAGCACCAGCAACACCATGTATGCGTTAGGCATTCCATTTACTAGACATTGCATTATAAAAGCATATTCTAAAGGAATTGACGTATTCAAGACAACCGTTAAAGAAGATAATACTGTGCATTTGGTCTTACCACAGCTTTATTAGTATATACATTTTATCACATTACATTTTATCAGCATACTTACATTATATATATATATATATATATANTATATATATATATATATATATATATATATTCAACCAAGCGACAGAGCTTCAGCCAGCTTACGAACGACCGATGGCGGTAGTCCCGTCCGACGCTAGTCCAGACAACACACTCATGACCAGACCTGGCAGCGACAAAGTACAAAGGCGTTTAGCTGGTCAGACCCGAAGCAAGCTACAACCGAACCGGACTATTATGAACTAAGTTAGATAATAGTTGGTGCTCACTTGAAAGTCGAATCACCGCATGAAAGCCATGCGAATGACACATGGTTTCACCGAATGGGACTGACAGCGAAGATCACCCTAACTGTAGAAGTGATCAAGACAGATATATTGAGATATTAATTTGATGAAGAGAGTAGATGATTATGTAGAGAAGTAAAGAACACAAACCTCAAAGACGGAACCGTACAAGAACCATACAGAATGGAGAGAGTTGATTTCCAAGAAAAACGTCAGGGTGACCAGAACACAGCCAACGTCGATCTGGATTACTTTGAACATAAACCAATAGTTAGCGCTATGCCAGCACTCGACCAACGAGGATTATGGCATTCTTGCAGACTGTTTTTCAAAGACATCATGGATAAGGTGTAAACTGGGGTACCGATAATTTACTTAGTAAATAGTGTTATATCGCTGTCCTACCATTGACGACAAAACAACAAAGAATGTTGAGATTAATAATAATATTATTAAGCAAGTATTTTCTTCAAAATGTCTTGGTGTTACTGTTGGTAACAAGCATATTTTGGTTGAACAAGTTAATGAAGTCAAATGAAAATTCTAAAAGGTGTTGGCATTCTTAACAAAGCCAAAAGATTATTAAATTAATCATGCTTGGTCACTTTGTATTACTGTTGTTTCTTTCCACATTTGACATAGTGTATGGCGAAGTGCATTTGAAACACACTGCTCAAGTATTGTAAAGGTTGAGAAGAAAACAGTGAGAATCGTTTTAATTAATAAATGTTTTAACATTTAGACAATTATAATATTATGTATTCGCACTTCAAATATATGTGTACAAATGTGGTCTTCATAACGTGAATGGAATCTGCGATCTCACAACGTACACAATCACACAAACCCACGGCAACTTTAGAAGTACGCCTGTAACCTATAATGGTTAAGGATGTAATAAGACATTATTTTAGCACAAGAGGAGATATTACTAACTACTCTGTACTGAAATAAAAAGTATTACTAAAACAATTTATATTATATAACAACATTATATGTCATATATAATAATCATATTGTATAACATGTCTATATATATAAATATATATATATATATATATATCGAAACATGTGAGGAAAATACAGCATTACACATGCACATTATTTTGTCCCCTCATTTTTCTCTTTACGCATCTTTTGTAAAGAATTTTGTTTGTTTTATTGTACTTGTAAAGAATTATATAAATGTGATTAGCCCTTGAAAGTTGATTTGAATAGAACTGTCGTACACATGTTTCTTATCACAATTTGTTTAAATTATTGATCAGCGTACTCTAAGAAGGGANGGTTAAGGATGTAATAAGACATTATTTTAGCACAAGAGGAGATATTACTAACTACTCTGTACTGAAATAAAAAGTATTACTAAAACAATTTATATTATATAATAACATTATATGTCATATATAATAATCATATTGTATAACATGTCTATATATATATATATATATATATATATATATATCGAAACATGTGAGGAAAATACAGCATTACACATGCACATTATTTTTCCCCTCATTTTTCTCTTTACGCATCTTTTGTAAAAAAAATTGTTTGTTTTATTGTACTTGTAAAGAATTATATAAATGTGATTTGACCTTGAAAGTTGATTTGAATAGAACTGTCGTCCACATGGTTCTTATCACAATTTGTTTAAATTATTGATCAGCGTACTCTAAGAAGGGAGACGTTGTGGTAGAAAGGACACCGGTTTATTATGTATTTTGTCAAATTCCAACGTGCACGAAATATCAGCCAGTATGTTGGTCAGGGGGGATGTGCATTGTCAGCAGTGCCAGCTATCTCACTAACTGGCCGGACAATGTACACAGGATGCTAGGTCTCGCTCGGCTGTCCCAGCAGTTAGTCGACCGTGACTATCGATGCGACCTTTAGCATCGATTTTTCGGCCCGACCGTGCCAGAGTAACTGACGCACACTTTGAGGTGCTGGTATGTAATTGACACATTCTTTGAACGCTGTGGCGACTCAAAGAGTCACAACGCAGTAGTTGCCTAGCTTTGATGTTTCAGCTTTTATATCCTAGCTGTTCGTGCGTTTTTTTTATAGTAATAATGGATATATTTCTTGTAAATAAAATATAATAAATTTGATGTAAACGTATAATAAATGTGATGTAAACAAATACAACCTGGCTATTTAATCGACGTAACAATTCACTCGCGCCTCTATAAATATCAATATATCCCCTGATCAACACACATCAAATTTATTGTAATGATTTACAATAAATGTATTGTAATGATTTACAATAAATACAGAGCAGAGCAAAATCCTACTGTAATGACAACAAGGAACAATAGGGGAATAGCATATTAGTAATACATACAAAAACAGTGTCCACGTGTAGAAACCAAATTGTGAAGGTGATGCATATTCTTCAGTGTTCAGTTCATTTACTTCATACAGCCCCTTGTTGGGTTAACATAACGTTACATGTTATATATTAGCATTAAGCACCAATGGACATTTTTTTGAGTAAAGGATATAATTATACGCTTCACTGACCACGCCAGCTGTCCTATATTATTAGCTCGAGTTTACAAACGGACGAGGCATTATGAAAAAAGAAAATATATGACATCAGCATGGAAAAAGGTCATTATATTTGTATATTTCGTAGTATTTTTTAACCAACAGAATACCAAGAACTCCCTTGCAACAGCTTGCACTTAGTGACACACATATAATTGTCAGCATATACATTTTGCTCCAGATGACTACGCCATATTATTTAGTAAATAGGCCTATTACGTTTTTCTTTATATAAAACGGTTCTTTACCTCGCAAAGTTGTGTCAAGAATTGATTGCTCGAATACAGTATTACATGCTTTGCGTTATATTAAGACACTCCCAGCTGTGATTACGTGTGTTAAATAGCGGCGTTCCAGACCATTAATGGTAACATTGTAGGAGGATGGGACGATTGAGGAGTGACTGCGTCGGCGACATGGAATAACTGGTGATGTATACGCGACAGAGAACCACACAATTAAAATACATCATAGTGAATGTTTTAATTATCGTCGTTAATGTGTGCACTCTCTTATTATAAACCACTGTTTGTGTGTTATACTACTCATAGATTCTTTGTATATTCGGGCGCCAAACTTTCAAGGGTTCCTCTAGTAATTACGTACATCTGCCGACCACGCTACGCGAACAATTACGTGCAATTGTTCACAACGTCATGTGTCTTTTCTTCGATCATCCAAAGTTACGTCAATCAATGCAATACGTCGCTACACGTTGTTACTACTGCCAGTGTTACGTCACAAATTCAGGAGGCCATCACAATATTGACTGGCAACACCATGTAACAAGGCAATGATGGATATATATGTTATAGTGTTGTGCATCTTGACATTTCCCAGTCACGTACGAGCTACCAAGTTATGTCGTCCGGGGATGGGCATTTTGCCAGTTTCAATAATGTTGAATGCCAGGTACGTTTCCCAGGTGGGACGTTTAAGCCATAACAAGATAACACAGACAGCATTGTAACATCAGACAGCATAATTATGTCATTAAGAAATCATTAAGAACATAATCTGAACTGTTTTGTAATTGAATACGTCAGTGAAATGTCATTGTTTTATCGTATATAAAGACACATGTCGACAAATTGGGCCAACCAATTTCCGGAGACTCAGGATTCTCAGTCAAAATAGTTGCTCCACCTAACGCGTCTCACGGAGACAGTGCGAATAAAATACTGATATCTAGATACCAGTGCGGTTTACCTATAAGTCTTACGGATTTTCTTAAAGTTGATGCTCTTACAGGCTTACGAGACATTCCTTACGGGATACTGCACGCTTTTTTCAAATCGTCAGAATACCAAATCATACGTTCAAAACATTCTAGCTGCGCGCCGTCAGCAGCGACAAAGTAAATGCGAAAATGCGCACAAATCGACTAGATAGAACAATGACTGACAGAAGACGACGTGTTGTAGAGGATGGAAAATTTTTAAACTGTGAATCTGTTTTGAGTGGGGTATCACAAGGATCAGTATTAGGACCTTTATTATTCTTAATATATATCAATGACTTGGACGACAATATAAGAAGTAACGTACCCAAATTTGTGGATGACACAAAAGTGTTTTTGAAAAAGTTAACACTGGTGGTTATAAACAACATTTACAAAACGTTCTAGACAGATTAGTGAAATGGTGTGAGAAACAATATAACAGTGAAAATGTTACCATCAATATTATTTGATAACAATTTGTTAACATAAAATGTTTTGTCTAAAGTGTCAACAACTTTTCTGTAGTCTACAAAGGAACAGCATAAGCGCCTTCTTTTGTTTGAATATAAATCAATACCTTTTTCAAGACAAATATATTATCCATTGTGGAATATTCATGCCGAAATCTAGCTTATTCCTCCCCAATTATTCCCAATTTATCAGTTAGCATATTATTCAAAACAGAGGTGAATAATCAACAAAAACAACTGAGCCGTGTGATTCCTTTGTAGTTGTCAATGTCAATTACAGGACCCTTATTTTTATGAATAGATATAATTATATCCATGGCCCAATGTTTAGGAATATTTCCAGATTTTAATATGATATTAAACAATTTAACATATACACAGGTCATAAAATCCCCAGAATGTTTCAAGAACTCGTTTAGAATTAGGTCCAACCCACACGCTTTATTATTTTTTTAACTTATGCATATTATTACTTAATTCTCCAACTGTAAACGTACTATTAAAAAAGTTAGTATTATTTATGTTTGCCAAATTTTCAAAATCATTGTCATTCTGATCCTCCTCCTCACTAAAACTTAACTTAAGGTATTAAACAAAAAAAAATTTTATTAACTTTATTGACTTCATTGCCTTTGTCATCTCTCGACGTGACGTTGGCGGGATGTCACGTACCGAATAAATATATTGTGGAGCAGGCAACTGTATTATTTACCAAGTATGATATGGCTAAAAATAAGTACCTCTTTCAAAGATCAGGTACTTGTCGTTACTGCCTTACTAGCAACGATGCCCGAGGGAAAGTCGTCATGCATGAGTCAACTACACAGTATAAACAGCGATTACGCAGCACGAAGCTTGGCTCTATCGTTCTTTTAAATTAGGGTCGTACTAAAAATCCTGCGTTATAGGGAGTCAGAACAGGGACGTTTTGCAGGTGGACAGACATACAATATACTTATATAAGCATATCTGCAATTGTTGCATGCACCCGAATATCAAACGTGTCAGTATTCACAATCCCATATTACGATCATGTCTAGCATACATATCGCAATACAAACCCCAAATTAAGCTTCCTTATTCACTCACTAATTAATGAGGGGTAACAGCAGTTCGATATACTCGGTGCCATTTAAATGCCAGACCGAGAAACCACAACACGGCGTCCTGTAAATTGTTCCTCTTTGTAGGTGAGGAAGTACATGTATGCAATTGTAAGTAAACTCAGTCGAAAACAGACTGCAGCCGAACCGTCGGCGATTTGGTTAGAGCGACGACATGACGCTATGAATGTCCGTTGAACCAGCTATCGAAAGATCGTAATGTGTCCAGTGGGTGAAGAACTGATGAAGTTATACTCACTTGGATTAACCCAGATTCACCTCGACCCCGACTATGACCGTACTATTAATTACACAGGGCCAACACATAACTGGGTTCAACTGCTTAGTCAGAGTTCAAGTCACGGTCCGTTGAATTATGTCAGTGCAGACACTGAGACACACGGCAGCGTCACAGTGAACTGGCGTAAGCGGAATGATAGCTTGTAGCTTTGAATTGTGGTTACTTTGTTACACGATCTACTCAACATCATTATGTTAAACATACACATGTGGAAGTCATTCTGTATGGGCCTAAACATGATCATTGTCCTTCCAACACGTCTATGTATCCCGTCAACGTTGCTGCTTTGGCGAGGTCCTCCACATTGTTCCATCCTGCTCGTGGCTCCACCCGGAACAGATAGACCAATAAACGCCGTTTCACCGCAGTAGCATTACTGTTCATATGCAGTGCAAGCATCTCCAGATGGACCACTCGTGATCAACCATTCCCGCAGCCAAGTGGAAGAGATTCAGCGGTTGATGGGCAAACCATCGCCTATGTTGAGTATCTGGGATTTGCACGTCACATGTGGAGTCACGTTACTGTCAGAGATATGGCAAATGATTATTTCGTTGCTATGAAAAACCTGAATGACTTCAGGTGGATGAAAGCTGCGGGTTGGAAATGTAAAGTTGTACAGACTGGAAGAAGCTATTATTCACCACATATTATGCACCACATATATATATATTTGGCATAAACCAAACTTTCCTGTACCGGACATTCATATTTTATTGCTGTTGAGCAAAGTGCGAGCGCGATGGCCTAAAATGTTATTTGGTTCGTTACCCAGTTTGAGTTTGTAGGCTTCCAAAGGCATTAATCTTGTCCCGGTTGTCAACTTTGCCTTTCGTCTTCCCCAAGTGGAAATGGAGGAGTAGACGATCATTTGTCATTCCCAGTGCAGACAGTGTTATTGTATTGAACAATTCCCCATCTCCGAATTGAACAAAGACAACCGAGGTTTAAGTCTCATGTCCAAACAGGAGGCCAAAACAGGGGGAGCTGGAGAAGGAGCACTGCAGCCTTATGGACCATTAGACCCAAAGAGGACACGTTAGGTAAGGAGAGTACTTTATCTAACGCCAAGGTTAGTCGCGGTTTTCCGTTGATGAAAGACGCTCCCTCGATTATTGGTTGGATTAACGCTTTGATTTAGTAACGTTGAACAGCCTGATCAGCGTTGGTGTTAATTTATTTAAGTCAGACCGAAGTCCTTGCTGCATACTGATTATGGTCATCCACATCTTCATCCAGTTAATGATCATGTCAACACTTTCACTGAGAGTGTACGTCAATAGCCACGAATGTATGTTCCGAAAATGTGTTCGCTGATCTTGTGCTCTTAACGTATGTTTGCATTCTCAATTTTGTCCAGATATCGCTTATGTTAATCCAGGCACACAATTGATTTGACATACTTCTACAACGACGTTTCGAAGATTCATCCAAGTAGGCGGTGGCGACGAGTTTCCCTGCGGACGACAGTATTTGAATGGCATGTTGTCGAGGTATTCCACGATGTCACGTGGCAGATGATCAGCGTAGCGAGCACGAAGGCAAGTTTGAGAACTGATCCTTCGTTTCTCGTGGTTCATTTTGCGATTCTAGCCAGAACTACGACACGAGTGGGACCTGCTCGGCTAAGAAGTTCACGTCATCAATGTCGACATGTCATCAAATATCAGGGGACTGATATTAGTGAAAGTAGTTAGTATAAGCAACGTTAGACAATCAATTGCAACCGCATAAGCGTGCTATTCGGACCAGCATCATGGCATGGTTCTGGTATTTTGGAGAAGGTAGTGACTTCCTCTGGTATTATGGCTCTCTGACTGGAATACTATCTTACACGAAGGCTCATTGGCAGGAAGGCTTTCTGGCTGGAATATTATCTGACTCCCCGAGAAGATGGCTCTCTGATATGAAGGTTCCCTGGCAAGAAGTTTATTTGGCATGAAGGCTCTCTGGTAGGAAGGCTCTCTGGTAGAAGGCTTCTTTGCATGAAGGCTACATCACAGGAAGGGCTCTGGCATGAAGGTCCTGTGGCAGGAAGGCTATCTGGCATGAAGGCTTCTTACGTGACGGCTGTCAGCCATGAAGCCTGTGTGGCATGAAGGCCCTCTTGTAGGAAGGCTATCTCCCCCAACTAGGTAACTTTTCCCGTCATGTTCCTTGTGAAATAACAGCTAGTAACCAGCATACGATGATGGCATGTATTCATCATGCAACCAAGTAGCAACGAGTATTTGCATGAATTTCACAATATGTCTTGTAGGTCGGATCGGCATCGGTGGTGCTGGGTGAAGATATTTTTGGGGACACTATCGTTGACGTTCTTTCTCCGCATTCGTTGACCTTCGCGGGCATTTGCTGCTATTGAGCTGATAATACATGTCTGCTTCTGTGGACTGCGTGAAAGGTAAGCCAGATGGTACAGTGTTGCTTGATAGGGGAGGGGTTGTAATAGGGATACAGGGACATGACTCCTGATAGTAAGATTAATTAATTAAAACATACATATATGACTATATTGGCAGAAACAAGGTATTTCTGAAGCAGAGGCCGAAAGTAAAATAAACTCACATTGATTGATTGATTGATTGATTGATTGATTGATTGATTGATTGATTGATTGATTGATTGATCATTGATTGAAGTATTTCTGCCTCATGGTTTCTGCCGTAAGGGCACAAAACTACCAAGCCTGCAATAGTGACGTACTGTCCTTGCAGTTGTGTTGTTCCGCAACTAAATGTGCCTGTCATGATTGGAGCCGTTCCACAAGTCGAATGTGGCCCCGCCACCCAATATTCCAGCATGAGCCACGACACCAAGATACCAGTCCAGGGAGAGCTTTCTGCATCCTGTGAAGCCCCTGGATGGTATCCGAAACCGGTTAAGAATAGATGCTTGGTCAAAGTACTAGCAATAAAGACCCCAAAAGTTGTAACATGACCACGAGGAGTCCCCGATAAAAGGTGATTCATGTCTCACCGCCAGCCGATGATACATGGCCAACCAACCTGTCAGTGTCTCAACCGCCTCAGGACTAGTGCTGGACGCCGCAGGGCCTTGTACAGAAGTATAGTAGGGATACAATCAAATTGATCCTACCGAATGTGAATGAGAAGAGGATCGTCAAACATCTCCTAGGATGCCATCTCATACCAGAGCCTTGCATACCAGTCGAATCTGGCAGTGCTCAACTGCTGTGTCAGAGCCGGTGTTTTGCAGTGGCGGTGAAAAATGTAGCGCCAATATAGAACCTAAACTAAGTCAACAATTTGCACAACGACCGAGCATGTCGTAGTGGGTATTAGGTGCACTAAATTACTCTGACACGAGACGAGCGTAAAAATAGAATTCAGGAGGGAGACTTCAAATATTACAAAAGGTCACCTTGCTGAACTGTACCACCCACAGGAATGTCATTTACTGAAGCAATAGTACGGGAAAACAAAACCATATCCAAAACTATCGATTCAGTAGAAGACAATGGGACAAACAAAGTATTGCTGAATGACACCTTTAAAAAAATCTTGAATAAATACAACATTAACATGCACGTTATGTAAAAAGCGTTTTATAATCCATATCGAAAAATGTAGTACCATTGTTTTGCGGTATGATTAAATAAATTTACCATTGGAACATAAGGTAGGATTTGTCAAATGATGTTTAGGGTAAAACATAGGGTATTAAGTACCTCTAAGTCTAACAGTTGCGTGTAGGCAAAATTACACATCAACATACTAATTAAACAACGCCAAGCAACATTTCCTTGTACTTAAAAAGCATAAATCATGTTTCAAAAGTGTAATAAAAATAATCGTTATTAACAAAAGAGGAATCATATCCACATACGGAGTACCCTCACAAATGAAAACCTTGAATAATATTGTTTTGTGTTGTAGGTTATTGGTGAATGACACACTTTTTATCCATATCCACATTATGTG
The DNA here is from genome assembly GCA_009193005.1 of Lamellibrachia luymesi. NCBI lineage: Eukaryota > Metazoa > Annelida > Polychaeta > Sabellida > Siboglinidae > Lamellibrachia > Lamellibrachia luymesi. The sequence continues at coordinate 243,803 of SDWI01000903.1, forward strand.
AAGAACGTTTTACGAAAGAACGTAGTAAGATTGTTTTGTAGTATGATTCAAGTAACAAGTAACATTTATTTATATAATTTTAACACTTGTGTTGAAGCAGAACATGTTAGCTAAATTAACCTCTATATATCTAAAAAGCCTAAATCACGTCTCAAACGTTTAATCAAAATTATCTTTATTAATAAATTGAATTACGCCAATGCTTAGCAAAATATAAATGGGGTACCTTCACAAACGAATAACTTGAATAATATTGTCTACACTTTATTGCTTTTAGAAGCGTAGTCGCTGGTGTCAGCTTTCGAGAGACAAAGAGCAACCAATGTAGACTACTAGAAACACGTTGTATCGACCTTGATCAGTCCCATCTTGAGTATGCAGTCTGATAGAATATTAGAATATTCGTAGGTGCCATTACATCGCCTCTTCGTATTTCGACGGTTCAGCTGTTTCGGCAAGAAAAACACACTATTTTACTCACTCTCCAACAACGGAAACACTCAGTATATAACCACCACTGCCACAACTTGATTATAAATTCAATATGAAAAGTTGCGCAGTGGTATAAAGAAAGGGTTGGCTGGGCAACGTCATTGTTGTACACGAATTGCTGCGTCATTGGCAATTGATTAACGTAACACAGCTTCAAACAACGACGAATATGGTTGTGTTCCTAGACATATTTTCAATACAGACACTATCCACAATTGTATGCAATTGAAACAGAGAGATTTCTTGAAAAACAACAGGAATTTACCAAATGAAATAAAGATGTGCAGAATCTGCACATCAAACTAATGTAAGTTGGTGTGAAAACGCGAGTGGCGCCTCTGGTGGGGGTTTGAGTATATTATCACATTATCTAAAAAAACTGCAGATATACATTCACGGATAAAAGCGAACTAACGACCAGTGTTACCATTAACAATTTACATTTGATATGTAGATTCTGCACATCTTTATTTAATTTGGTAAACTCTTAATTAAAATTGTCAAGAAATCTCCCAGTTTCATTTGCATACAATAATTATTGTGGATAATGTATGTATGGAAAATGTGTCTAGAAACACAATTACATTCGTTTTTATTTGAAACTGTGTTAGCTACTTTACATAATTAGTCATAAACAACAATGTCGTTGCCCAGCCAACCATTTCTTTACACCGCATCGCAACTATTCACTTAAAATGTATAATCAAATTGTGGAAATGGTGATAGGCTGAGTGGCGCCTCTGTCGGGGAGTGTGGAATAAAAATAAGAATGCAGTAGTCATGTACGGATATGTCATGGATGTTTCATAGTAAATGCACTTCATATCGATTCTAAGTCAATAAATCTACAAATTGTTAAAAGGTACGTTCTTATATAGTGCGGTAGGCAGTCATTGGGACAAAGCGCTTTGTACTTCACTCCCTAGCAGACCTATTCATCCCAACGCCATTTCGACTTCTCTGGGAAGCATTCAGTCACGCTGCAATTACTGCGCGAAGACTATTCGTTCAGATAGCCATATCTGTCTGTAGCCAGGCACTTATTTATACAGCTGAGTGAACTATGGCAACGTGGGATGAACGAAATTACCAAAGCTTCGAAATGACAGCAAGATGATTCGAACTAGCTGGTAGTATATTAGCCAGTGATGCAGTTTATTTGGATAACAACAATATTGACTGACAAAACTTACCAACAATCCATGCTTGATCGTCTTTACACGGGAGGCTTTGCATCAGCCATCATAGGTCTCGGTCCGTGCTGCTGATTCATCGGGTACGCACCCTGTGGCTAATGCATCGGGTATGCCCCTTGTGGCTGATTCATCGGGTACGCCCCATGTGGCTGATTCATCGGGTACGCCCCATTTTGGTTGTTTCATCGGGTACGCCCCCTGTGGCTGATTCATTGGGTACGCCCCCTGTGGCTGGTACGCCGGGTACGCTCCTTGGACGACGTACGGACCTTGCTGCATCGGTTGTACGACATACATCGGAGCCATCGCTGGGGCGGCCATCGCGACTGGCTGGTTAACCTGCGGGCACAATGGACACAAAGTGTATTTAACCACATTTCAAGTTACATATAATCAAAGAATGTGTTGCCACGTACGTGTATAAAAACAGACTATTAACAATCACAATTCGTGGTTTCACCAACAGTTCGTTTAGGAACGAACGCTGATCACGACCGATTTAGACAATAAACGATTACAGATTTGGATGATATTTTGTAATGTTTAAACAAAACTCATAAAAGGACGCAATGTCAATGATATATTAAAACAGGAAGATCGTTGGTTGTGCAATTGCAATTGATGTTTCCAGCATATATAAGTATTTTTAAATCGGACGGTGTTGGTGTTCAACAGGAAGTAACACTGAAATAGGGATGATGGCATTCAGGGACCGTAGACGAAACAGGAGGGGGTAACTGGCTAACAGGTTACGGTTAACGCAATTATGATTACCACTTCACATGAGAATACGAATTAATTAATTAGATTAGTATATGTTCTATTTACCGTGGTGTGACTTCCGCAGCACGAGACGCTGCACCCGATGGCGGACAACCAGATGGATACGACCGCCAGGTAGACGAAGAGGCCCATGTAGAGGATGGCAAGCGCGGTCGTGTACTACAAGGGAAAAATAAAGTTTAAGTCGTCACACAGACATCGGCCTTTTAAAGGACCGATTACGTTACAGATACATAGCTACATGGCACAGTTTACCAAAGTCCTTTCGATGTGATAAGTAGTTAGTGGAAGTTTCTGAGACCTCAATTCCGGTGCCCATGTGTCTGAACGACTTCCGGTTGCGCGCGCAGCCAATCAGAGCGCCCCCTGACGGTTGTAGGAACACCACAGACCGTACGCAGCGCCCCCTAGCGACTGTAGGAGTACCGAAAGATAACCAGTAGCCATCGATAGTGGACATAGGAACACACAATATACACCTTAATAATAATAATAATAATAATAATATCACCCACCCCACCCCCACCACAACACCTGACCCTGACCTTGACGGAGTGACCAGTCCGAGTGGCGAGCTAATACTAACTGGACGCCCTAACGACTGGAGTTAACTGTAAGCCCAAGCGTTTATCCAGCTGTGAGCCATAGTGTGAGATCAAAGGATGCTAATCGGAACAATGTAGCAACGGAGCCGAGCTAATCAGCAACAATGTTGCAAGTACAATATTGATGTGGGACTGAGGCATGTTATAGCCAGTATATATGTAGTGGACATAAGACGTCATAAAACGAAAACTTTTAAATATAATGCGATGATGTAATATTTATTAAGTAGCCGACATGCATGGCTATAATATAACCGCTGGACTATGGAAATCCGACCGTTCATTAAAGAAATTGTAGCAGGGTGAAAATGGACTATGTGTATAATATGCACACACCCGCGCAATGGGAACGAGAACTCAATACAAGACGGGAATATATATCAATTCAAGCAAAAATGTAATATATATGAAACTTTTTAAATATAATGCGATGATGTTATATGTAATAGGTAGCCGACATGCATGGCTATAAGGTAAACGCTGGACGATGGAAATCGGACCGTTCATTAAAGAAATTGTAGCAGGGGTGAAAATGGACTATGTGTACAATATGCACACACGCAATGGGAACGAGAACTCAATACAAGACGGGAATATCAGTTGAAGCAAATTTTAATATATATGAAAAACGAAGTACAGTCACATTGGGAATATATATAGATATGTTAAAACATTAGAAGTATATATATATATAGAAATATAAACAGTATAAGTAGAGAAGTTAAAAACTAAAATGTGCGTGTGTATAAGTTCATGCAGCGAGATTGAATGCCCTCAACAGATTGCTATGAACGGGACGTGACGTCATATGTCGCCGGATGTTGCATCGTAGTCGGAGCGGCGCCAGCGTGCGTCGACGTCGACGCTGTAACGGCGACATGTGGTCGTGATTGGGTGTGACTGGGTAACGCTGCAGCTCCACCATTACACCCAACCAGATCCGGCGATGATCGAGGAAAGCTGCGGCGATGTCACAATCATCGTCCCAGGATTCTGGTTGGGTGTCATTGCGGCGATAACCGAAGGTGCGGTGGTGCATTTCGGCGAGAACGTGGCGCCAACGACCTGCATGTTCCATGAATGATGTCAACAAATCGTCGGCATACAGGTCGTCCCGAAACGTGACGGTAGCCCGTCGGATCCGACGCTCTAGAGTAACCATCTGGAGCTCAGCCATAACCAATGGCCAGTCACGTCTATGTATACTGCAAGGAAACGACAAAACCAGAGTGAGAAGATGCATAGTATAGTCATCTATATATAAATCAGACGTAACCAAGCAACGAGAGAGAGAGAGAGAGATGTAATACGAAACCGATCGACTGGTAGGTGTTATAGCTAGGCAAGCCGCTGCATATGGAACGTGGACCCGACGAACACTCAGCGAGACATGTATACACGGGAACGATAGAACAGTATGTAAAGGGAACATTTAGTAAAAATGGAGAGCTATGTAGAGCTAT